>JAAGAY010136962.1:0-23695 GCA_011801015.1 Ardeotis arabs | reverse complement strand
ATAAGCAGTTTCATGCCCTGCAATGCAGTACAGAACATCTTTGCAGTGTTTACTTGCGATAACTCAGGTGCACCCCTGCCAGAAGCAGCCTCTGTTGGCAGACACTGACCAGAACAGCCACACTCCGGTACAGTTAAGAATTGATCAGATCCTCCGGGAGCAGCAACTGCAAAAACAGCACAGACTTGAGCTTGATTTGATCCGATCCGGTCCACTTCCCCTTTTCATTACCAACGAGATAAAAAACTAGGAGCATAAGAAGGCACTAACTTCTCAGAGCACTGAAACCAAAAGCATGGAGAATCAGTGCACCATAACACTGCTCCCAAACCTGCACTTTATAGCTGTAGACTCCACATCAGTACCGTATAAGCTCTGTCCCATAAATATGCTGATGTAGGACAATTGCAACAACTCCGTGAGATTGAACTGAATTCAGCAAATACAGAGTAAACTAGTTATTCTGGAGTAAGCTAAACTACCTGTGATTACAACCAAGCACTGGAAATGACAGCACAAATCTAGAGACCCAACACTAAACAGCTTTTTCTAAGCGACAGAATTCAAATATTTGGACTAAGTAACAGCACGAACAACTTTGTCTCCACCCTGACAGAATTTACTGCATTCCAGAGACTGCAGTCTGACTCTTAATGCTGCTGTGCAAGATGGAAACTGCTACCACAGTAACGAGCAGAGTTATGGCAGATTTTCATGTCTGGCTGGGGAAGGAGCAACAACTGACACCTAAGGGAAAGAAAATACATCAGAAATCAAACTAACTTCTGTGAAACCAGATCGACCTTGGGCTAAAAGCCAGGACTGAAAAGGCTCTTCTGTAAAACAACTTTGATGACTTATCAATAGAAGCTGCTGCATTAGACTACTATTCCATTAAATCCCAGTTTAATGTTTCCCCAACATTTAAAACCACAAATAAACACTATATATTGTACAGTTTGGCTGTATTTAAGCCAAAATGAAAGCAGAAAAGATGATGACAGGTTTCTTAAGTCTATTCAGAGGGATTACAAATGACGATTTATTACTTAAAACCCCCTAAAAACTCAAGAGCACTGCAATGCTATCTAACGAAGAACGCTGTAGCTATTATACTCCAAAGATGGCCACAATGAACTTTTTACTGTACTAGCTTCAGAACGACGCAAAGCTGGAATACTCCAATGCGTGCGCAAGCGTCTGTTGTACGTCACATACTGACAGGCTTTGTGTCATCCAATTAACTAACTTTGAGAAATAGACTAAAAAAAAAAAAGTCTAGATTTTTCTGGTGCTTTGAAAAAAAAGAAAGGAAAAAGACTTCACAGGGGAGAAGGAAAGCCTCACCCACCACATTCAGAATAGCTGATGGACCAACACAGATCCCCAAGTCACAAAGAGATTCTTCAAAATGGGAAATAAAGAGGAAGAAACCCATCGTTGCCCTCTCACGGAGGCTTCCACCCTAGAGTGCTTAAGAGACCCAGTCCGACGAGTCAGGATCAGGTTCTTTTGGAAGGAAGACACAAGGGCACACGAGTAAGAGAAAGCCGGCAATTCTTTACTTGCTGCAGCCAAGATCTGAGGCCAAAGTGTTTTTTCTACAGGTTCCAAGCCTGAGCTGCTACAGATAGCGTAGCAGCTTCTGTCTACTCAGCTAAACATGAATAAGTAAAAGGCCCATTCCGCAGGCCTGGGGAATTCTGTGTGAGCAACAGTAATAATACATAGCCCTCACACAGCACTTGCATAAGCAGACATCCAGACATTTCAGAGAGGAAGTCAGCAACGTGATCCCCATGTTACAGAGGGGAAATGATGATTAAGAAATTCTGTGATTAAGAAATGCAGAGATGGAAATCAAAAAGCAGGGGATCAAATTTTTGCTTGTTTGTTTGTTTTTAAAGGAAAGCACAATGACATTCACAGGACGCTAGTTAGACACTGAAATAAGCTGCCTTCTAAGGATGCAGACGCTCTGTCACTGGAGCTTTTTAAGGGTAGGAGAGGCATAAAATAGAAACGGTGGAGACCTACTGACCCCCTCACCAGGAGCAGAGACACATCACCGAGGTCAACTCTTGAGGTCTCTTCCTGCCTTATTTTTCGTGTTCTAGAAGTGGAAGCAACCAAGTACAACCCAAATGTCTGTTGCACATTTTCAATAGATCACCCTCTAGTACTTAAAGCACAATAATAAATATTTAATCAAACCTAGCAAAGGGAAAACTTCCATATCCTAGCTATGTTATAAACGTATTAAATCAGGATAAGCCAGCTAAAAACCAACTACCTGAAAGCTCCAAGCTATTCTTGGTACTCCATCTGGTACGACAGCCTGTTCCCCCAGCAACAAAAGGCTGGTGCAGGAAAATCCTGAACAGGCCACATAATCTTCCAAACTTATTGTTTCTTCTACCACCCACCAATTAATCCTCCTCTGCCTTCCCACTGCGGTTTAATCCCTGTCAGCAACCAAGCACCATACAGCCACTCGCTCACCCCCTGTTCCCCAGGGGGATGGGGGAAGAGAATCGGAAAGAGAGGAAAACTCCTGGGTTGAGATAAAAACAGTTTACTAGGACAGCAAAGGAAGAGATAATAATAATAATAATAATAATATTACTCTATATATATAATGATAATAATAACAATAATAGTAGAGTATAAAAACCAAACACTGCAAAGTTTCTCACCACCTGAGAGCTGATACAGCCCATCTCGAGCAGCACTCATGGAACCGAGAGCAATCTCGGACCGATCCCAAGCAGTGAGAGGGCTGCCCCCCTTATAAACCGAGCATAACATTTATGGTATGGAATACTTCCTTTGCCCAGTTGGAGTCAACTGTACTGGCCAGACACCTCCCAGCTTCTTGCACCGGTACATTAGCAAAACCTGGGAAGCTGAGAAAAGTCCTTGGTCTCTTAGCAACAGCCAATAACATCAGTGTATTATCCACATTCTCCACACACCAAACCCCATACTAAATCCAAAACACTGCAGCTACTGGGAAGAAAACTAGCTCCATCCCAGCCAAAACCAGGACACTCCCTGGTTTCAGTCCTGTATGTTTTGCTCTTCATCTCATCTGTAGGCAGACATGCAAAAGTCCAATCTTTTGATGATCGCAGAGCTCTTACACTACATATGTTGAACAAAAATGTTTTTCAAAGTTTTAAAGGCACTAGCATTCAGTTATTTGTTCTTGTACTGTGAGAAAGGGCAAACAAGGGCACGTGACTCTTCTCTGTCCTGTTTATTATTTAACCTGGAACCGAACAGTAGGCATTTTAAACTATTTCTCCCAATATACACTATCACACATTTGTCAACACTGCCTTTTATCTGCCATCTGACTTTGAAGCTCCTCACAGAGGTCTCAAGTCCCCACTATCCTGAATAACTGACTCAGCTGGCAGTTTTGCCATCTCATCACTCTCCCTCTTTTCCAAACACTTAGGACTTATTTTAAGCACCCGACTCTCACCCAACTCAGCAGGGCACTAACTTCCACAGGGTGGCAAACTGCCCCTCATTAAATAGAGAGTTTGGAATTTGAAATTCCTTGGATGAAAACCCAGATCCTCCCACTGAATTTCCTACGATATTATCGCCACAGGAACATTATGGATTTAGATTACATAATCACATACATTCTCCAAGAAATTTTTAAGCTTCTCCTATTTGTAAGCCCCTAGAAGCTTTTGCAAGGAGTCCCTTTAGAGACACAACATAAGTGAACAGCAGTAAAGCTCAGAAGAACTTTTCTTTGTCACCCTCACCTTAGTTCTCCATGACCTGACTACTGTCCTGTAGGACAACATGGCCAAACTGAAGGAGGAGGGAAGCAGCCCTTGTTCACACTTGGACTTTAACTCAACCCCTTCCACTCACTATGAATATATTCTGGTTTAGGATAACATTGGGACACAGACAGCACCCAGTACTCCACAGTAGTTGCTAATTAAATACTGATACCCAGCTCAAGTTCTAACACAAAGGCAGTTCCACATCATGTCACAGAAGCTTGGCTGTTGTCTGCAGCTGGGACCAAACAGCGAAAGTAAGTTACTTTGTACACTTTATGATGACTCTGAGAAAATCAAAGCCGTAAAATGAGTGAATCTTGCATAGGAGAGACTACCAAATAGCATTCTTTAGGTTCAGAAATAGAGTTCTGCATCCAAGGTGCTCTGTAAGTAATCCTTATAGTCATTTTCACCAGTTTTGCACAAGAAATCACCGCTGGTGTTGGTAGAGAGGACTTGTGAGCCAGGGTTAGGGGAAAGGGCTAGTCACCGTCCTTATTCAAGGACAGTCTGAAGGGTCCACGTTGTGTTTAAAGAGAGCTGTCCTCTCTTGCATCAAACTTACCGATCTGAAAAACACAAGAGTCCTGAGTATCATGTATGGTTCACCTTCTGCATTCAAAAGTCTTCTATATTCTGACAGGCATAGAAGAAAGCAACGTGTGGCAACTACAAGGTCACAAGAGCTACCAAAACCTGCTGTTTGAGCCATGGACAATGTAGAGAACACTGTGCCTTTCCTGAGCTCCTACCACCAGAATCCCGGCAGCAGGTGCTGTTTCCTCAGTCAGGAAGCAACCAGTACCCCTGCCACAGCGAGGGATAAGCCCCACACACGCGACTTGAAACACTGAGGCCAAATCACACGCACACACAGACCCACTCTCCTGACACCTCCCCATTCAAACAACGAGCTTCTGCTTCCTGAAGCATCAACACGGCACCGTGGTTAAACGCTAAGCTCTCCTTCTGCAGCTGGGCTTCGCATTGCCCACCAGCACAAACCAGCCTGGACGAAGAGACCACCCCTCGCACATACAAAGCCAGCCCCGACGCTTTAACGCGAGCTGTTTTTCGGGCAGAGATACACAGAAACCCCCGAGGAGCCCCAGAAAGGCCCACGGGGAGGCCTGCGAGTGCCCCTCGCCAGCGTCCCGCCGCGGCGGCCCGCACTGCGGCCGGGTCGCTCGCCAGGGAGCGGGGGCTGGTCACGCCCTGCCGCGGGCAGCCGCCTCCCTGAGGGGACTCTCCCCAGGGGAGGGCCCGCCCGGCCGCCGAGGAGAGAGCCCCGGGAAGGGGGAACGGCTGCCGAGGGCTCAGGGCGCGGCGAGGAAGGAGGCCGGAAGGCGCCAGCGCGCACCGAAGGAGGGAGGGGAAGCCATGACGCGCCCGCGAGGCGCCCTCACCTGCCCGCCGCGCCGGCCGCCGCGCCTGCCGTCCCCGCGCCGCGCGCCCCGATTGGCCGCCCTCACGCCCCTCCCCGCGCTTCCATTGGCCGAGCGGCTGCGCTTCCCGGCGCCGTGCGCTCCCATTGGCCCAGTCGCCGCACGTCACAGCGCGCCGGCTCCCGCCCCTTCACGACAAGAACTTTATTGAGGCGCTGGGAGGCGGACACGGACAGCGTGCCGAGGGGGCGGGCTGCCTCGTGAGCCCGCGGGTTCGAGGCTGCCCCCCGCCTCTCCGCCCCGTGTGCTCGGTGCTGTTCTCACGTAAGGCAGAGATTTGGGACCCCATTAGAGCGTGGGGCGTCCCATAAGCGCTTCTGCTAGAAATTACAGCCCCGCGAGAGCTGCCCCAATTCCACCGGCCCTGCTTCAGGTCTCCGAGGAGGTGAAGGTGACTCGCAGCCATTCCAGCTCAGCCGCCTTCCCCAGAAGAAAAAAAATAAACCTGCAAACTCCCGCTTTTCCCCCTCCGAGGCAGTTAGGTTGCTCTCCCCGTGCTGTGACGCTTGCTGGTTGTCCAGCAGCTGGCTAACAACCCCGAAAAATCAACGTTTTCCAATGCTGGGTGCCTGCCTGGCTCCCCAGAGCCTGCGTTCTTTGTAAACTGGAGTTTTAACTCCTCCTGCTGCATTCAACACCTTCTGCCGAGACCCGGCACACATAAAGCGGGTTTTCCCCGTGGCACAGGCTCATCCATGCCCTGGGGTCTGCTGTGTTTGGGCTTGGCCCTAGGGTGCCCAGTTACACCCTCTGCAGAGCTTCATCCCGAAAATTAGCAGGAAGAGAGCGCTCGTGGCACCGGGATGTTTGGGGCAGCCACTTTGTGGGGTGCGTGGGACGCCGGTAGGATGCCCTGGTGGGACAGGTGTCCTGGTGGGATGGGTATCCTCTGGTGGGATGGGTGTCCTGGTGGGATGAGTGTCCTGACGAAGCGGCGCTGGGACCCGGAGCCGGCAGGTGGCAGCAATTCCTCATGGAAGCGCTCGGCTGCGCGCCGGGGGGGTCCGCTTCTGCAGGGGGGGCGGCCCTCTGCGAGGGGTGCCCGGGCTGCCCGTCCCCTCTGCACTGGGTGCACTGGGTGCACTGGGTGCCTGTGCCCTCTACACGAGGTGCAGCGGGTGCACGTCCCCGGGGACAGGGTGCACTTCGCTTCGGCACTGTGTGCCCGTCCCCTCTGCGCACGGCACCTGTCCCCTCGGCACCGGGGGTATTCCGCCCCCCCCCGGGTGCCCGTCCCCTCTGCACTGGGTGCCTGTCCCGTGTGCGGGTGTCCTCGTCCCCTCTGCGCACGGTGCCCGTCCCGTCTGCACAGGGTGCGCACGGTGCCCGTCCCCTCTGCACAGGCTCCCGCTTCATTAAAAAGCAGATTTTTTTTTTCTATAGAAAATACTCCTGAGGGGGTCAGAAAGCCCCCAGTCACCTCACTGGGAGCAGCTACAGGCAGAGCCGAGTGCTGGGCACACCCCAGGCCAGCACCTCCCGTGGGTGCCTGCCCCCATCCCGCCGGCCTTGTGGCTTTCCCCACCCCAAATCACTCCTGGGGAGACTGGAAAGGATGTTGAGGCTGGGGGTCCACAGCTCTCGGGCTGCCGGACGGGTGCACGGGCAGAACCAGGAGCAGGCAGGGGAGGCTGGCAGCGGGAGGTGCATGCCCATGTACCACCCTGGCACGGCGCTGGGAACGCGGAACGGTTGATGCCTGGGGCGCTTCCTGGGAGGGGAAAGCCCCGTCTGAGCCCCGGCTTTATTTCTGGTGCAGGATGTGGGTGCCTGGTGCCTGCAGCCCCCCAGCTGCCCTGGCTGGGGTCGCAGCCCTGCTGCACCGTGCTCCAGCATCAGGGCCGCTTCAGCCTCCCTGACAGTTTTATTTTCCAGCAAAGCGTCTTCCCATGAGATTAATTTTTTTTTTTTTTTAAATGCATTTAGGGCAAGGCAGGCCCTTAAGCCCCGTCTCCAGCTCCAAGGCTCTCCTGCAACAGTTGGTGCTGGGAGGCTGCTTAGGCAAAAGACGCACTCCTGCAATAAGGCAACGCATTTAAAAGGCAAATGGGTGCTGAGCTGGGTGTTGCTTTTCTCACCAGCGAGGCTGGGCACTCACTCCAGAGCCATGTGCTGAAGCTGGGCAGACTTTTGGGAAAGAGATGAGCAGCTCCCCTGGGTACCTGAAGGATCTCAGCAAGGGCCTGGGTGTTAGGGACTGGCACTGCCGCGCTCCCTGCTTCTCATGCCACTCAGTCTGGCAAAAAAGGACCGTGGGGATGTCTGGGTGCCCTCATTTCAGGGCTGCCCCAGTGTGTTGCTTTTTGAATTTGTGCTGTCTCTGGTGCCTGGCCGCCAAGGGCTGGAGGGGACATCCCTGCCCAAGTGAGCTGTCCCCCTGCCCCAGGAGGCAGGGAAGGAGTGACACAGCAGCAGCGGGGTGCTAGCCCTGGGAGTTGGGCTGGGAACTTGCCCCCATGGCCAGACACACCCCCGGGACGCGTACAGGCAGGTAGCGGCAGCCGCCTCAGCCAGCGGCAGAGACTCCTGTGCATAAAAAGCAACTTTCACTTGGCAGAGACTTTCGGAAGCAAAACAGCAGCCCACACACCTTCCCATCGGCCCCCCCCGCCCCACGCTCCCAGCAGCCACCCACCATCAGGGCAGCCAAGCGCTGCATTTAACCTACGCAGGACTTATTCACAGCTACAGTTGTCTACCCTCCTGGACCTGGAGGGCATCACAGCTCCAAGCAAGGTGCTCCCCAAAAAATAGGCTGGAAAAAAGTGCTTGGAGGTCATGCCCAGGGCAGGAGGAGCTGGGCACTGTAGCTGGCGGTATTCAGCATGGAGAAACTGCAGGGAAAAAGTCCCTTTGGGGATGGATCTGCTCTGCAAACGGATCAGGGTCTGCAAAGCACCAGCTCTCGGGGGGCTTTGTGTCCCTGCCCATGAGGCAGCTGCACTGGGGTTAGGTCAGGTGCCCTCCAGCAGCAGCACAGGGCCATGCGGGAGGACCAGCACCCTGGAAATGCCCAGAGGCACCTGACATGCAGGATGAGGTCCATCCCCTGCCCCAGGAAGCTGCTTTTCTCCCCCCATGAAGTGCAAAGCCCATTTGAGGAAGGCCACAGGGGCTGTTTGCGAGTAGGCCCCCACCACCCCAAGGCAACAATTCCCACACAAGTCATGAGCAGTGACAGGGCTCAGCCTCCACCCTAGCCCAACAGCAGCACTCATACCTTCAGCCAAACTCCTTTATTTCCATCCAGTTTCACCACTGGTACAGAAAATATGAAATATGAAAAAATAGGCTTTTTTGTGCCCCCCACCCCCCCATCCCTGAAGCATTCCGGCTATTTACAGGCGGAGGCGAGCGGCTCAGTGGCAGCAGCTGCACTTGCTGCTGGACGGCTCCTTGCACACGCAGCCCTTGGCGCAGTTGCTGCAGCTGGCGGGGCAGCAGGAGCAGCAGCCTGAGAGGGGCACACGAGAGTTAGGGTGGGGCTGGGAAGGGAGAGGGGTCCCATGGGGCAGGGGCAGCCTATGGAGAGTGGGGAAACACCCCTTCATATATACCCCCCTCTCCATGGGCAGGGCTGGGATCCCAAGAGGGCAGAGGGTCTCCACGGGGACAGAGGAAGAGGGAGGGAAAACCATGGGGGTCTTACAGGGCATGGGCACCTCCCCAAAGGGGAGCAGGGGGTTTCCAGGACATCGGGGAAGAGGGAGGGACCCCCGGGTCCCACAGGGCTGGAGCACCCCCATGGAGGGGCAGTGGGGTCTCCAGAGCCGATCCCACAGGACAAGGGGAGGGGATCTCTATGGGGCAAGGGTGGGGAGGTCCCCATGGGGGACCCGCAGGGCAAGCAGAGGCTCTCCTATGGGACAGGGAGGTGCCCAGGGGGGTTCCGAGGGGATGGAGGAGTTCCTCTAGGGAATGGCTAGGCACCCCCCGGGGACAGGACCCCCACGCCCCCCGGGCTGAGCCCCCCACTTACTCTTGCGGCAGCTCCGGCAGCGGCAGTTCTTGCACTTGCAGGACCCAGCGCAGGAGCAGGAGTCACCTGGGGCGGGAGAGCGGCCGTCAGCCGGGACCGGACCCGACGGGAGGGGAGCGGCCGGGCACGGCCGGGACGGGGCGCTTACCGGCGGCACACGTGCAGTCCTGGGGGTCCATGGCTCGGCGGGTTTCGGCTCAAAGCGACCGGGCTGGAATCAAGACGACCTTGCTCGGCTGGGCTCGCAGCGGTACCGAGCGGCTGCCGCCGTCCGGTATTTATGGTCGGGAGGCGCGGGGCGGTGCTCGGCGCTGCGCACGGCGGGGCTGTGGGGCCGTGCTCAGCGTGGGGCCGTGCTCACCCCGGGGCGGTGCCGTGCGGCCGTGCTCAGCCGGTGCCGTGCTCAGCCGGTGCCGTGCTCACCACGGGTCACTGCCCTGCCCGCCCTTCCACCCCCCCGCCTCGCCCCGCCGTCGGCTCCCAGCCAGGGGGTCCCACCCGCACCCCTTTCTGCCACCAGCCCCCCGGGCGGGGTGCTGCATCCTTGGGGGCCCAAGACGCTGGGAAGATGCCAAGGGCTGGTGGGGCTGTGACAGCACTGGGATGGCACTGCCACCAAGTCCCGCATATTTGGGACAGCCTCGCTGTGCTTCCTGGCCCTTCCCAGCCCCATGTGCCCAGAGCTGGGGTGCAGCTGCGCCCCCTACCCTTGGGGAGACCGTGAGATGCACGTGGCTGTCCCCGGGGATGGGACAGAGAGTGGGGCAGCCCCTGTGGGGCTGGAGTGCTCGGCTGGTCCCCCAGGAGGGGTGAGCACGGGGCTGCAGCACCGGGATGCGGCACGGGAGCATGGCACAGCCAGCCAAGGGCTGTTGGGAATCACGGCTTCCCGGCAGCACCGGTGCCCGGGGGTTTTCCCCCTTGTTGTGGTGTTTACATGCCAACTGGCTTTCACTACCCTGCTCGTGCCCACGGCCAGCTTGGCACCCGGCACGGAAAACAGCGGCTGGGCCAGGGACAGGCTGTCCCCGTGCGCAGGGGTGGTGTTGCAAACGGGGCAAGCGTGGGCTCGAAGCTGGCACTGCAGATGGGGTCCATCCCCGTAGACCCTGGGCCAGCGGGCCCAGGGACCAGGAGGGGGTCGGTGGCTCTGGGAAGCCGTGCCAGGGAACGGCTCGTGCTTCTTTGCAAAAACACCAATTTTTTTTTTTTTTTTTTTTTTTCCTGGCAGTGTTTTGCAGGCAGCAGCGAGGGAGTGTAAATACCAGGCTAAGCCAGCAGGCATTGCGTTCGCCGCTGGCTGAGCGGGAAAGGAGTAAAGGTGAAATCACAGTACACGTGTGGTCTTACTGCACGTGTGGTGTTATTGCACGTAAACACGGGTTGGGAAATCACCTCCCAAACACCCCCCCCAGCACAGCGCTGCCAGCCGGTCCACTCCTCCCCATTGTGGATGGGCTCCGGTGCACCCCCGTTTGAAGAAAGGAGAGCCTCCCGCTATCCAAAATGGGGATGCGCACCCCGACATTGGGCTGGACCAGAAAGCGGGGAGTGAGCGTGCAGGGGCGAGGCTGAGGGGGGGGGCAGGCGAATTCCCAGATTTCTGGTAATCCTACACGTCACCCATGGACGGACTGTCCTGGATCCTGGAGTACGTGGCCCTGGGCCCTCGTCATGGCGAGCAGGAAGGGGCAGCTCAGCATCCCCTAAGGACGGTGCATGGAGGCGGGGCGGGAAATGATCCCGGAAAATGCCCTGTTTCCCAATCGAGGCATTTTTAGTGAGTAATGAAGTCATCCCGCAGTGAGACAGGGAGGGATGAGCTGTGTCTCGCCTGATACGCAGGTTTGCCAAAATGCCGGGGCACAGGGCATGTGCCGGATGCTAGGGGGGAGAGGGGACCTCGGGGGGTTTCCCGCGTCGTTGCTGGTACTCTGATTTCCTGGGGCCGGCACCGAGCGGTTAATCCCGATGCTGTTCCCGTGTAAGAGGAGTGCCGGGTGCAACTCTCATTTTATAGCAGCCATAAAGCGAGCAGAGGAACTGCAGCTGCCCAGCACAGATCTCAGGGCTTGGAGCTGAGCTGCCAGGACCCCTGAGTGCCCCCCACTTCCCACGCAGGCAGGGGACAGCATTCAATAGCTGCTCTCCATCGTGCTGCCATGGGGCACAGGGACAGGGAAGGGACTGAGCCATGGGGCAGGACTGATGCAAACCCCCTCCTAGTGTGGGCAAGAGATCCAGTGGGATCCCCCACAAAATCTTTCTCTGTAAATTGGAAAGAGATGGATTTGATGGATGGACTGTTTGGTGGATGAGGAATTGGCTGAATGGTCACATCCAGAGAGTAGTGGTCAACAGCCTGATGTCTAGATGGAGACCAGTGATGAGTGGTGTCCCTCAGGGGTCCATACTGGGACCAGTACAGTTCCATATGTTCATCAACCACATAGGTGGTGGGATCAAGGGCACTCTCAGCAAACGTGCAGATGACTCCAAGCTGAGTGGCGTTGTCAACACTCCTGAGGGATAAGATGCCATCCAGAGAGACCTGGACAAGCTGGAGAGGTGGGCCCATCTGAACCTCATGAGGTTTAACAAGGCCAAGTGCAAGGCCCCGCACATGGGTCGGGGCAACCCCCAGTATCAATACAGGCAGGGGGATGAAGGGATAGAGAGTGGAGAAGGACTTGGTGGATGAAAAGCTGAACATGAGCCAGCAATGTGCACTTGCAGTCCAGAAAGCCAGCCACATCCTGGGCTGCATCAAAACAAATGTGGCCAGCAGGTCAAGGGAGGTGATTCTGCCCCTCTACTCCACTCTGGTGAGACCCCACCTGCAGTACTGCATCCAGTTCTGGAGCCCCCAACATAAGAAGGATGTGGACCTGTTGGAGCAAGTCCAGAGGAGGCCACAAAGATGATGAGATGGCTGGAGCACCTCTCCTAGGAGGACAGGCTGAGACAGTTGGGACTGTTCAGCCTGGAGAAGAGAAGGCTCCCGGGACACCTGATAGTGGCCTTCCAGTACCTAAAGGCGGGTTGTAAGAAAGATGGGGAGAAACTTTTTAGTAGAACCTGTAGTGATAGGATGAGGGGAATGGTTTTAAAATAGGGTAGATTTAGACTAGATAGAATGGAAGATTTTTTTTTTACAATGAGGGTGGTGGAACACTGGAACAGGTTGCCCAGAGAGGTGGTGGATGCCCCATCCCTGGAAACATTCAGGGCCGGGTTGGACGGGGCTCTGAGCAACCTGATCTGGTTGGAAATGTCCCTGCTTCTTGCAGGGGGGTTGGAGTGGATGGGTTTTAAAGGTCCCTTCCAATCCAAACCATTCTGTGATTCTGTGAAACGTACTAGGAACAGCAAGGCTGGAAGGATGCTCTCAGCCCTGCTGGTTAAACCACATGTTTGGGGATAAATCCCATTAGCAACCTCTCCTTCATGCTTGTTGTGGGCTCACCAACAATGTTTTTGCATGGCTGGCACTTAAATCTCTCTGGATAGGAAGGAATAAAGATAACCATGCTATTTGCAGAGTAGAGCTTAGTTTGGCGCTCCAGAGCTGATGCTGCGCCCTGCCTGCAGCGTGCCTGCCCTGCCCTACATTCAGCTGGCGTAGGGACATGCTTCACACCCATCAGAAGCAGTGGAGTGATGGTGACATCTCAGGGGACACCCTGGGGAAAGAGCTCTCCTGGAGCAAGGGTTTAACCCCTGGGCATTGGCACCTCTAGCAGCTGGTCAGCAGGGGTGGCCTCGGCCATGCTGAAACCCTGGCTGAGTCCTGGCAGCAGCGGCTGGATGGGTCAGGAAGGGTTTTGCAGCTAAAAAGAGGCCATGAAAGGCTGTATTTGGGATGGGGACAGGCAAGACCCTTTGTGTGTCCTGGGAAGCAGCATGGTGCCATGTGGCACCTGGGGTGCAGCATCTTGGCAACAGCGTGGCTGCGCTTGGGCAAGGTGAGCATCACACCCCAGCGTGGGCATCACATCCCATTGTGGGCATGGCACCCTGGCACAGGCACCGCATCCCATTGTGGGCATTGCACCCTGGCATGGGCTTTTGTCCTGGTTTCGGCAGGGATGGAGTTAATTTTCCTCTCAGTAGCCGGTATGTTTTGGATTTTGGATGTGAAGAATGTTGATAAACACCCTGATGTTATGAGTTGTTGCTAAAGAAACCAAGGACACTGTTCAGCTTCCCAGGTCTTGCTAATGTGCAGGTGCAGGAAGCTGGGAGGGAGACAGCCGGAACAGTTGACCCAAACTGGCCAAAGAGAGTATTCCATCCCATAAACATCATGCTCAGTATATAAATGGGGGTTGGCCAGGCACAGCATTGCTCTCCCTCTCACTCCTTTGCTTTCTGCTTTGTTTCATTTCTGTGATTGCTGCTCAGGACAGGCTGTATCGGTCATTAAGATGTCAGGTGGTGAGAAATTGTGCATCGTTCATTTTAAATATTTTAGTATCCTTATATTCTGTTATTATTGTTATTTTCCTTTGCCATTCTAGTAAGCTGTCTTCATCTTAACCCAGGATTTTTCCTTTCTTCCTGATTCTCTCCCCCATCCCCCTGGGGAGGGAGAGCAAGCAACTGCATTGTGACCAGGGCTGAACCACGACAGCATTGCAACCCATCACAGGCATCCCACCCCATTGCAGGCATTGTACACTGGCACAGGCATTGTAACCCACTGCAGATATCGCATCCCATCACAGGCGTTGCACCCTGGCATGGGCATCACATCCCTCATGGGCATCATAAACCATCACTGGCACTGCACCCCAGTGTGGGCATCACATCCCATCATAGGCATCGCACCCCATCACAGGCATCTGGGCCACCTGGGGCTCCGCGCAGAAGCTCCCTGCCAGGCTGGCAGAGGTGGCAGGGGGAGAAGCAGGGTGGTTCTTCCAGCCAGTTCAACTAAACTGCCAGGAGGAAAACGAAACCTGTTTCCCCGCTGCTCCACCTGCCGTGGAAACATTACCCCTGGAAATGGGCAGGGCTGCAGCGGTTATTACACTGTTGGTGAAGGCTTGTAATAATGAGCTGCTCATTAGCCCCAAGGATTTCTGGTGGAGGAGAGAGCATGGGATTTGCCCTTGGGTAACAACAGGGTGGGGGAAAAAAAAAAAACCACACACCTATAAATTACCTTGTTGTGCAGGGAAAGTGTTAAAACAAGACTCAGAGCTGCTGGTAGGAAGGGCAGAGCCAAGACTGGAAGAAAGGAGTAAAAATAAGACACGGGCTCTTTGCCATGACCCGCCAAACGCGCTGCCCTCCCGCTGCTCAGGGAAACCGCCCCATCCGACAGAAGTGCCAGGCTCCTTACAGACCTTTATATACACATCACTTTATTTAGGCAGCTTATTACATCTCACAAGTGGCAAACGCTAAACATATCTGAACACATATAAAAAAACAAACCAACATAGACAATAAGGTTATTATTCTTCTCCGGACCCCCAGATGTGCAGCACCCCCTGATGTGCAGCCAGGGGTCCCTATTTGCAGCAGCTGCACTTGGCAGAGGGGGGTCCCTTGCAGACGCAGCCCTGTGCGCACTTGGCACATCCCGCCGGGCAGCAGGAGCAGCAGCCTGTGGTGGGGAGAAAAATAAGTCAGGGGCATTCCCAGGGGGGTCTCAGGGTGGAGGGGGTGGGGGGGAGTCCCATGGGTGATGGCTGGTTTGGAGATGTCCCATCAGCCCCTGTGTCCTCCCCTTTTAGCAGCATCCCCATCCCCAGTGGCATCTCCTGAGGTGTTTTTGCATCCCGGGCTGGTGCTGGGGAGGCAGCAGGAGGGTGCAGGACCCCCAGGGGCTCCCCGGCCCCCCCCAGATCCTCTCTGTGCAAACTCTCCCGCTCCCTGCTCTGCCCGGGGCTGGTGGCATCAGGAGCAGCCGGGAGAAATCCCAGTGCTGGTTTCCTCCCAGTGCATCCCCTTGCGTTGAGTCTGGGGGACCAGCAAGGGGTACGCTGAGTTTTGGGTTATAGCGGGTGGCTTGTCTTGCTTAGGGGTGTGGGAATTCACCCTGTGCTACTTTGGGGGCAAAAAAATACGGGAGGAATAAACTCATCTCTGGTAGTACTGAGCCTGATTTGATTCAGTCTGTCTAGGGATGTGTCGTGAAACCCCCCACGAGTGTTTCTGCCCCCGTTGTGCATTCAAGGCCCCCCCCTTACCTTTTTTGCAGGATGTGCATTTGCAGTTTTTGCATTTGCAGTTGTCCCCGCAGGTGCAGGTGCCACCTAAAACACAGAGAAAAGGAGAAAAAGGATTGAGAGGTTGTGGTGGGAGGGGACCCCCACATCCCCGGGGATGCTCCGAGGCGAGGGCCGCAGGGAGAGCATCACCACCCGTCCGAGCATCCGCTCTCCGGCAGCACCGGCCGGAGCTGATGCTTCTGCCTCGCTGGGTGGGAAGGTCACGGCATTCCCGGCCGTTTCCCAGTGAGATGCTCCCCAGGCGCAACACCACAACGCTGGGAGAGGATTTCAGCAGCCGGCCCGGCCGAGATGAGAGCATCAGGGACAGCAGAAGAGGCTGGCAGGCAGGAGCATCGGTGATCCCGCCGGGATGCTCCAGTTCCCACAGCCTCCCGGGGCCGAGGCGGAGGCAAGCGCTGGCTTACCGGTGGCACAAGGGCAGTCCTGGGAGTCCATATCTGCCTGGGCTGGGTGCCGGCGGTCGGAAGCGCTGGGTGATGGGAAGAGCGGCTTTGGCAGCACTCACAGCCGCCTCCTATTTATCCTTGGCCAAGCGGGAGCGAGTGCAAAACCTCCGCCCCTCGCAGCCTGCGCACGGCTCGACCTGGCACCTGCCGCGGGTGCTGCTGATTCACTGCCCGGGCGGCCGGGCAGGACCTGGGGCTCCCATGTCCCCCCTCCCCAGGGTGCTGGGGGAAGCGAAGGGGCTGCCTGGGCGGCCACCGCTCCCCGCTGAGATGTTGGAGGGGTGCAGAGAATGGCCAGCTCTCATCACACGGATGGCACCTGCTTTGGGAGCACTGCTGCACTCCCGTGGGCTGGGTCCTGAGGGGGGGCACCCAGGGAGGCCCTCGCAGCCCGACTCTTTTCCAAAATCAAGCTGCTGAGCCCCTGGATGTCTCAGGCGGGGCTGGGGGGGGGGTGCATTGACCCCAGGGGTGTCACCGCTGCAGGGAGTGCTCAGCCCCCTCCTCCCAGAGCCAGCACAGTGGGGTGATGGGGAGCTGGCACAGCAGAGTGACAGGGATGCGGTCCCCTGCCCCAGACCTCTTCCCGTGGTTCCGACACCCTCCCCTCGAGCGGGAGCAGCAACAAGCTGGACTGGCCTGGCCGGAGCCTGCCATGCCCTTCCAGCGCCCCGGGACAGCGGCACCCTCGTCCCCTTGGCGCCACGCATGGCACCTCGGGGGCCCCATCTCCGTCCCAGCTGCGATGCTCCGTCCCACTCATCTGAATTAATTTCCGCGCACCATTAGCCGGGTGTGCAGGGGAGGAGGGTGGCGGGCGAGCTGCCATCACCCTAGTCAACTCCTCTGGCGGGTTTTACCCACCCCCTCAAAAGAGCAGGGAGGGTTTGGGGTGGAAGGTGTGAAAAAAAAAAAAGACGGAATGATGCTTTCTGAGATTTTGGGTGTGAGGAGGGACTGCCACATGGCCAGAGGGAATTGCTAACTGTGGAGTATCCTTCCTTCTTACGCCTGGGGTTTTTGTGTGCTCCTCAGTGTTGGTGGTACCCCATCCTGGCTCCCCTGTGCTCCAAAACTCCTTTGCTTAGGGATTTTATCCTGGCTGGGCTTTTGCCTGCAGTGCCTGGCTACAGCGGCTTGTCAGAGGTGATGCTAATCCAGCCCAAACAGCGCGCCAGGGAGTATTTTTACACCCAGCTGTCTGGGCATGTTGGGAGCTTGTTGGGTGACCTGGTGGGGAGTGGTGCCAGCACCCCAACTCAGCGTCTCCTCCAGCTCAGCCAGGCCAGGGTGGGAAATCGGTACATAAAAGCCTGAGGAAGGCAGAACCAACGGGCCCCTTCCTCACCCCTACCGCCCCAGCAGCGGCTCGTTGGTGCCCCAACGTGCCAGCCCTGCGGTCGTGTGAGCGTCATGCTGCTGCTGATGCACTGGGGTGTGATGACGGGGATGGTGCCAGGGACCAGGCGCGTGCCAAGGGCATCAGTCGCTCCCACGGGAGCAGGGAAACACAAACGTGCAGGGTAACACACGTGCAGGTGGCAACCCACCTGTCAGCCCCAGCTATGGCCCCCTGTGCTGGGGGTGTCACGGCAGAGGGGGGACATCTCCTTGGGGTCCCGTATGTGCTTTGCTCCTGAAATAACTGGCTGAGCACTCCCACAGTGCAGGAATATGCCCAGAGAAATGTTTCTAGCCGTGTCTTGATGGATGCACAGGGAATAGCAATGGCACCGTGGTGTCCACCATGTCCTCCCGCACTGCCCGGCACCTTTGGCCACCCAGGCACAGCCATGGGAATTGGCACATTGGCCCTGGCCCTGGCCCAGGGATGCAGGGACAGGCAGCCCCTCCAAAGTGGTCCCTCTCCTCCAGCCTCGGAGGAGGAAGGCGAAGCCCACGCTGGGGGAACAGAACGACGTCGGCTGTGCTGTGCAATCCCTGCCCCGCAAGGATGGGGTGGAGGAAAACCTCTCCAGCACCTGTTCTGAGATCAAACCCCAGCCCTTTTTCCCTTCTTTCTTTCCTTTCATGAAGGAAAAAAGCATCTTCCAGGCGATGCAGGACTGGGGATCAGTGCTCTGGGAGGTCTTGTGTTGTTCCTGGTGTGTTCTGTAATTAATTTGGGGTAGGGCTGGAGCAGTGGGTTGTCAATCGGACATGTGCCAGCCATGTCACCTCCAGGAGCTGCCTGTAATTGGGGTGATGAGCTGCAGGGCTGGGACCCCGGGGAGACCTTCCTGCTGCTGAAATACCCCTGTTACAAGGCCCTGCGGGCCCCAGTTTGCCATCTGGCCACTGCCCTCCATTTGCTGGGAGAGCTGGACGGTTCTCCATCATTTACATAAGCCTGATGCTGCTCCCCAGAGCCGAGCAAAATGGGCACAGTCCCTACGTGGCAATTATTTTGGCAGCCCTTGCCGTGCCAGAGCGGTACCCCTTGGCAGCCATGTCCCCTGCTTGCGATTCCTGGCTCCATCTCCAGGCACATCCGTGGCAATCACCCCGAG
The DNA here is from genome assembly GCA_011801015.1 of Ardeotis arabs. Classification (NCBI taxonomy): domain Eukaryota; kingdom Metazoa; phylum Chordata; class Aves; order Otidiformes; family Otididae; genus Ardeotis; species Ardeotis arabs. The sequence goes on along the minus strand of JAAGAY010136962.1, from coordinate 5,258 downwards.
TGAATGAACGTAGGTGAGTCAGTGAGATGCTCCGGGGCTCCAGGCAGAGCCGGAGATGACGCTTGCCGGTGGGATGTGATGGCTGAGCTGGGCTGATGGCTCTGCAGGGCATGGCAGGGACAGGGCACCTCAGAAAGGAGTGAAGGAGGTAGACAACCTTCAGGAAGATGTGGTGGTGGCACCCATCCCTGCGACAGGTGCCTGCGACACCCGGAGTGGCTACAGCGAGTTGCTGAAAGCCACGGGACATGCCAGGGCTGGTGCCAGCGGCTGGCAGTGACTCAGTGCCGGTGCCAGGCAGGCGAGGAGGAAGAGGCAGCAGCCAGCTCCCAAGGAGGTGACCTGGCATGGGTCTGCCCTGACTCCCCACTGAAGGACGTGTGGCTTCAGTCACCCACGGTCACGCAGCAGCACGTGATGAACCTGCTCCTGCCTCCAGTTGCCCGTGATTTTCTTCAGCCACCACAGCACATTGTCTTCAGGGGACCCTGCAGAGGACTGCAGGTCCCCTTCTCCCCTCTCTTGAGGGCACACACCTCCCCAAAGCACTTGCTCTGGGCTCGTTGTCCCCTCCCAAGCAGTGCCGGGTTTGGTGATCCATCCTTCACCCAGATATGACGTCCCACACAGCCGTGAGTCTCTGCTGGCAAAGCACCGTGGCTCAAATCAGTGCAGACCATGGGCAGGGATGCCAGGGAGCTGCGAAACCCGTGTGGGCACAGGCTGGAGACCCCGGGGGACAGTCTCTGGGTGTTCACTGCCCTTTGGCAATGCCTGCTGTTTGCCGGGCAGGGAACTGATGCCCTGTGGCACCTTGGATGTGCAGAGCACCCAGGGGTGCCCCTGACGCTGTGGCAGCAGCGAGGGCTGCTTGGCTCTGCCCCCTCCAGCTGCCTGCTTGTCCCAGACCCTGGGTGGCGGAGCCACGGCCGGCTGGGTCTGAGCTGCCAGGGGTGCAAGGAGCCATAACTCACCTGGGACCAGCCTTTCCAACTGAAATAGGGACAATAAGGGGGCTTATGCATCCCCCCCCTAGCACCCAGCAAATGTCCAGCGCACTCAAAACTGAAAGCCAGCAGGAAGCCACAGGAGTGATTGCTGCTTAGAAAGCAGGCTTGGCTCTTATTCGATGGGTATCTCAGGTTATCGTTTGCTGCTGATAAACAAACGCTTAAAACGCGGGCAATAGGTGCTGACGTTGTTTTGTTTTGCTAGCGCTTGCCAGCCCTTTGGCAGAGGAGGAAGAGGATGAATCACCCCTTACCTGCCCCGGGAAGCCATTCCCAACCGCTCCCCATGTGCATAGGCAAAGCCTTGGAAACCATTTGGGAGTGAAACTGGATCGGTGGGGTGACCTCACGCTGTGGAGGCTTCTTTTTTTTTTCCCCAGAAAACGGTGAGCAAAGACTTGTTCTGGTCTCGGTGGCAGACATGGGCTAAGCCCATCGGCTGCTTTCCCTCCTCGCTCCTTCCCCAGGAGTTGCCCGCCTTCCTGCCCAACCCCTGCCTGCACCTCGGTCACAGCTTGGCTCCAGATGCTCAGCTATCAGCAGAGACCTGGGTAAATGCAACCCTCGGAGGGCTTGGCTGGCCCACGGTCACGTCTGTAGCGACAGAAACACACCTTCGGCGAGGGCCTGCTCGCCGCAGGAAGGCGATGAGCCGATTTTTATGAAGCAGGAATTGCACCACGTGCAATACTGCAACGCTTTCACAACCTGGCAGCACGCTTTGATGTGGGCTGTTCGGGAGCCGCCTTGCAAACCAGCCAGCTGCGCTGGGGCTGGGACGCCCAGGTCCGGGCTCCTGAGCCGGGCTCAGCTGCCGGCTCATCCTATGGCTCCAGGCAAGGGCTTGAAATTTATTCTGTATTTCTTATCTGGATGTGCGCTATCAATATTACCTTCCCCTTGAAAAAACGGTGTGGAGAGGGTGGCGGTTTGCTGATTATTTATTTTTAGGGGGAAGGGAAAGGAGGAAATGCTGAACTGATGCTCCCAGTTGGGTCTGGGAGGGTGAGCCTGACCCCACAAACCCCCTGCCAGTTTTGGGGTGTGCATCCCAGGGAGGGGACCCCAGCACAAGCCCCCACCCGGCGGCATGGGGTGTTGGGGCTGGGCGATGTGTGTTCGGGCATGTCTGGAAGATGAAAGGGCTGATTCCTCTTTTGATCATGAAACTCTCATAAATGTTAATGGGAATTACTCCGAGGTCTAACGAGGGCAGAATTGCAGCCTCCAAGGGGAGGAAGGGGGTGAGGAGCGACCAAGCTTTGGCTGCAAAATAAAAGGGCTCGAATTTACCCTGACCCCCACCTGTGAGAGTGGAGTACTGGTGGGTCAGGGGCTGCCCCACATCCCTGCAGACCCTCCCAGGAAAGGGGGTCCCCAGGAGTCCCTCCCTTGCCTAGCGCTGCTGGCACCTGCATGGACAGGCTTTAAGCGTTGCCTTAACTCTAGGCATCATTTTAACTCACAAATCTAATGCTTTCCCAGTGTACAATTTGGATTTTCTTCTTTTTCTTTTTTTTTTTTTTTTTCCCCTACGTCTTCCCTTCCCTTTGCATCTTTCAGGTTCCCACAGACTTCAGACTCACCTGCTCCAACTACTCGCCACCTCCCCCGGCTGAAACGTGACCTGAAGTTTCCAAGTATCGTTACCTTGGGCATATTTAATTATTTTATTCCCCTTTACTTGCTAATTAGAAGCCAAGAGTAGAAGGGATGAGTAATCCCCTGGGATGTCGAGTAGACACTTGCCTCAGCTTGCAAAGAAAACACCAACCCCCTCGGTATAAAGGCGTGAAATAAAAGGATGTGATATTTTCCTTGATGTCTTCATAGCCCTGCTCCTGAGATCCAGAGATCGTGGTTGTCTGTTCTGGGAATGATTCATGCAGCTACTGCACCGGATCCTGCCAGCAGTAGCTGATCTCTAGGCAGGATCTGACTCTTCACATCCCCATCCGAAGGCATGGGGAACCTGTCCCAGGGATGTGCATGGGGCGTAGGGAGAAACGCTGCTCTGGCTTGAGCAGCAAACCTGGGATGGGGAAAGAGAAAAGCCCCTGCAGATAGCAAAGCTGTTTTGCTGCTGCTCAGGCAGGCTCAGTCTTAATTTTAAGCAGTATTTAGGTGTACAGATGCAATTGCACATGGCTTCCCGCTCCCTCCAGCCATGTTATCCCCTCCTTGGCTGGAGGTGGTTATTTTTGCCAACATTTTCCCAAATTCGATATCTGAGCACTCCTCAGGGCTTAGCATCTCACCAGGGGAGACCAAGCAGGAGGATCTCTTGCCAGGCAGATACGGGCACTGTGAATTTTTGGTTAGATTTGAAGTCTTTGCCAAGAAACAGCTCCTGGGTGGGTGACGATCCTTGTACCTGTGGTGCTGTCAGCGCCAGCTTCTCTGTGCAACCTGCCTAGAAAGCCAGCAACGGGGGCCAAGTGTGTTTTGATTATATTACATTATATTATATTGTATTATATTAACAGAATCATAAGATATCTCAAGTTGGAAGGGACCCATAAGGATCATTGAGTCCAGCTCCAATATATTATATTATATTACACTACATTATATTGTATTATATTATATTATATTGCCAGTCGCCTATATTATAGGGTGGTCCTCCAAACTCAGAACTAGACGCTGTGCATATAATGCAGATGACAGGCCTTTCAAACGCAGGGAAGTGAGTACTGGAAAGGCACAGCAAACTCAGGATTTCATTTGCAAGAGTTTCAGAGCCAGCAAATTCAAAGTGGCAGCTGTACCAGGCAGCGCAATTTAACCATGCTGCAGACACACCAAGCCCAATACCGTAATTAGAGAGGCAAAATAATATTTACAGCCCAGATCATGCATATTTAGAGAGAAGTTGGAATTTTCATGTGTTTACAATTGTACCAGCCTAAAAAAGTCTCTGCGCTCAGTTTTTTTCCCCAGTTTTGCTCGGTTGGGTTTGCAGAGCTGGGACTTTCCCTGGGACTGCAGCAGCATTTGCTGGGCTTGAACAACTCCCTGTTGCCTGTCTGAGTTCACGCCGGTGCTTTGCCTTCATGCTCCGGTACCCAAACCGGTACCCGGGGGGGAGAACCACTGCAAGGCTGACACCGAGACCCACGCTTGCCCAAAATGGACCCACAAAGAGGAAAAAAAACCAACCCTCGCTCTTTAATATGCCGCCTGCGGTTGCTGCTTTGTTATCCGCAAGTATAACGGCACATTGATAGAACTGCCAGAAAAACTTGGTAAAAACAATTTAAAAAAAAAGAGAAAAAGGCGGTTGTCACATTCGGAGTCGCATGATCTCCGCTCGAGCGCTGCCTTTGAGAGCCCTCGTTGGCATGCAGGGCAGGGACGCTGCTGCCGGCCAGGGCTTGGCTGACGCACAAGTGAATGTGTGCTGGGAAGTGGCTGCCAGCTTTCCTAGAAATAAGTGAATCTTCGCCTCAATCCGGTGGCCTCTGGAGGGAAGGGCTGGTGTTCCAGTGCGTACATCCTTTTCCAAACCTGCCTCTTGCTGGGATGAGGGTAATAATGTGCTGGCGGTGCCGGATTTGGGCACAGGTCGGAGAGCGTGGTGTTATTTCTGGTGCCCATGAAGGTTATAGTGTTAAAATTATTTCTTAAACTCAAAGTAATTGAAGAATTTCTAAAGGCATGACCTTGAGCCAAGGTTTTCCTGTCCAGCCTGTGGATGGACAAGGGAGCGGTGGCTGCGGGGAGAGGGGACCCTGGAAACCCGTAAGGTACTGAAATCCATGCCAGGATGGGGGCTGGCATCAGCATTTATGCAGGGGCTTGACCGGGGTTTGCCGTCTGTCACTCCCCGTTTCCAGCCTCCCCCTGGCACCCGGATGGCCAGATTCTGTATGATCCGGGGTATAAGCCCATCAAACAGCACCAAGGCTGTCAGGCTGCCCTTTCCCAGGCGGCACGGAGCGTTTTAATGCCAGGTTTGGTTTTACTGGTTTGCTGCTTCTCGGTTCCGGATTGTCTTGGTTGACAACCGAGCGCCGGGCTGCTGGTGAGGGTGTGAGTGATGGGGAGCGTGGCATGGGGATGAAGGACACCCCTCAGCCCCAACTGGGCGCTGACGCCTCGGGGGAGCTGGGACCGGGATGGTGGTGTGGGTGTTGGGGGCTGCTGCTGCTGCCTGGGGGGCAACAGCCTCTGACCTCCTGCCCCCCAGCTTTCCCTGCTGCCCTCCAGCTCCCTCAACTGCCCCCCCAGCTCCCCCAACTGCCCCCC
>JAAGAY010136961.1:0-16229 GCA_011801015.1 Ardeotis arabs | reverse complement strand
TGGAGAAGAGGAGGCTCCGGGGAGACCTGAGAGCGGCCTCCCAGTGCCCAAAGGGGGCTGCAGGAAAGATGGGGAGAGACTGTTCAGCAGGGCCTGGTGTGACAGGACGAGGAGTAATGGTTTCAAAATAGAAGTAGATTCAGACTAGATATGAGGAAGAAATTTTTTATGCTGAGGGTGGTGGGACGCTGGCCTAGGCTGCCCAGAGAGGTGGTAGATGCCCCATCCCTGGAAACATCCCAGGCCAGGTTGGCCGGGGCTCTGAGCAACCTGATCTGGTTGGAGATGTCCCTGCTCCTTGCAGGGGGGTTGGACTGGGTGGGCTTTGAAGGCCCCTTCCCACCCAAACCATTCTACGATTCTATGTCTTGCATAGAGTAGAGGTACTCACAGCATCAGCCTGTGGTCCCCCCTTTCACCTTCTGGGAGAACTACAGCTGAGCACCAAAGCCACTCATAAGACTTGTCTCTATTCCAGTTATTGTCCTAGAGCTCATGCACATCTGGAAAAGCAAAACAAAACCCAAGAAACACACAGCACTCAATAAGATGCCTTCGACCTGAGTCACCGAGGGGGACGCAGAGGAAAAAACAACCATTTGGAGACAAGGTGAAAGGCGTTATGCCAAGGAATTGTGCAATGAACAAAACAAACCGAAAAAAAAAAAATATCAAAAAAAATCACACCCACCGGGGAAGCTGCCTGCCTCGAGGAACCCTACAAATCAGAATCGCCCACGACAGCTCAGTTATCTCTCAAGATCCCTGTAACCTGCAGAGCTAAGACATATGAGCACGCTGGGATCTCCTGGAAGAAATTTCAAGGCTTAGTGGTGAAAATAAATCATGTCTTAACTCACTTAGACTTCAACGTCTCCACAGCGGTTCACGGTAGTACAACACAGCGCTCTCCCGTTAGCTTTCTAGTGGGACACGTGAGTATCGGAGGCTTGGAAATGGAATCACAGTGCACCCCTCAGTCACCAGGAGGGTCTTCAAGAGGTAGCCATCAGTCCAGGTCGGAAGGTGAGGAGTCAACTTGCCATCACTTGTAGGGACGGTGTTTCTACGGGCTGTTGTCAGCCTACCACCCCAGGCTACGCTAAGCAATACATTACCCTGGGGTAGTGTGGGGTTTTTGTTTGTTTGTTTGTTTTTTACAAATTAGTCTTAAATAATGCAGTTCTTTATTTTAGGGCAAGCAAAATACGTCGGATCAAAAGCATTTTTACCTTTTCTCCCAAGAGTTCCCTGAAAGCCTTCAACAGGGTCAACTGAAATAGCTTTCGGTTATTGGGTTTTGGTTCAAGCTAGTCCAACCAACCAACAAACACTTCAACTATCTGATTCAACTTTTCTTTAATCTGCGTTTCTTCTTTGGCAAAGCTCCAAGGAGGATGCCTCCTCAAGCAGGAATCCTTAACGACTGCTACGGGACACACTGCCGCGCTCTCCAGCTCGGCAGACGTGGAACCCTCAATATTAATAAGCTTTGTCATGAGATACTGCTCCCACCACTTCTCTTTCCTTCAGATCTGGCAGAATAAGTGGTTTTGAACTGGGGTTAAACCACGACATGCCCGTAGATCTATATGGAGGTACATCAAGTTCTCCTTCCACGGAGGGCTCCAGCGTAAAAGATTGTGTAATCAATTCCGTATGAAGATTTGGGGAAAAAAAAAATAATAATAAAAAATTATTCTCTGATGCAGCCCTCCAAGGCAGGGTTTTTAAACTGCTTCCAAGTTGCTATTAAAGAGAAAAAAGAAAAAATAATTTATGCAAATAATGAAGTGTGAACAGCTTTTGCGATATTTGGTGCTTTTCCCAAAGCCACAGCTCGTGGGGGTTAACAGGAGAGCCCAAGCAGTTGTGCGCGCTCCTGAGTCTCGCCTTCACAAAAATGAACGTTTCAACAGTCCCAGAAACAGGTTAAACAAACATTTGCAAAAATCACACAGGTATCGCTGAACTTGCCTTGGAATGAGAGGAATCTGCTGGATGGGGTCTCTGGTGCCTATTCCAGGACCATTTTCTCCAATCCTTTTTAAATCTGTGTTTCCGAGAGTTAAAACCACCCTGGCTTCAGCCAAACTCTCCTTTTATTTAAGACATGAAGGTAAAAACATTTATCATTCCAAGGAGCCAATTCTCTTTCCTCCCTGCTCCTATTTTTGTCTTCTGCCTCTAGACGAGGGGATCCCTTCCCTGTGCTAATGAGCAGGTGGATAACGGTTCACCTTGAGGCTGAGTTTTAGAGAAAAATTAATTTAAGATCATGACTTTAAAATTACCAATTGAGATGCTCACACTTTCTGCCACAAGACATCCCTTCAAGGCTTGACCTGGCTAAAAAGAAGCTTGTAATGCGCTGTGAGATGACTTTGAGGGCTGGAATGAAAACTAAGCTCTAGAGAAAGTAGAAGAGCACAGGAAGGGCCACCAAAGACCTCCATGATGATAGAATCACAGAATCATAGAATGGTTTGGGTTGGAAGGGACCTTCAAAGCCCACCCAGTCCAACGCCCCTGCAAGGAGCAGGGACATCTCCAACCAGATCAGGTTGCTTAGAGCCTCATCCAACTTGATCATCATCCAACCATGATGATGACCCATAGCTGGGTGACATCAACAGGTCAGGAGAGAGAAACAGCAACAGGTCAGATAAATTTTGGCAAGGACATTTATGATGTAAGAGAACAAAGACCATGAGATGATGAATCTACTGCACGCACAACATGACATTCAGCATCTGCTGAGGGTGTGGAGTAGCTCTAAGTCTATTAAACAGGCCGAGACTGATTGGGAGGAGATGAAAGATCACAGCAGAGGGAAAGCTCTCCTTAGACAAGATATCTGAGAACATCAATACACCATGTTACATGTTCTCAGCTGAGCCTTTAGGCCCAGCAATATGAAGTGGCTTAAGAAGATCACAACCACTTCCGTGCTTACATCTCAGACCTGCAAACACTTACAGAGATGCTTTGGTATTTGCTGAATTGGTGCCTTGCGCTCCCTGTTCCATAAATCCTCTTCTCTTTCAGACTCAAGTGATGGAAAATGCTCTCCAAGCCCACAAACGACTCACTGAAGTCAAAGCAGAACTTCAGCTAGAGAAGGATGGCAGAAAGTCACAGTCTGGAGAAGAGGAAGGACTCCTCACTTATAAACCCAAACTTTTAACGACCAAGAGACCCAGGTACTGACACCGCGCAGCCAGGGTTGCACAGACTGATCCATGGGGGTTTTACCAGCACCTACCAGTTGCTCCAGGCTGGGACATCCTCGTACTACACGCTTGTACAGCCCATGACACATCCAGGGTCCATTCTCTGCCAGCAGCTGTGGGCATGCACACAACTTCGAAAGCAGTCCAAAGTCAACGTCGTACCTAGGCAGCTGTACACAGCAGGACAAACGCCGCGGTTCATAACCTGGTACACATCCCCCTCCACACCCAAGGTTCTTGGAGCAGCTAGGAGGACATCTCCCAGCTTTAAGAGGAACCATTCATGGAAGATGAATTTTTTACACTGAGGGTGATAGAACACTGGAACAGGTTGCCCAGAGAGGCGGTGGATGCCCCATCCCTGGAAACATTCCAGGCCAGGTTGGATGGGGCTCTGAGCAACCTGATCTGGTTGGAGATGTCCCTGCTCCTTGCAGGGGGGTTGGACTGGATGACCTTTGAAGGTCCCTTCCAACCCAAACCATTCTATGATTCTATGATTCGATGAAGATAAGCCAGCCCACCATAGAAGGAGCTGCATTTCCCAATGTATGTGAGGCTTTGCCAGCCCATTCTATAAATCAACTTGTTGGAAAAATTACAAAAAAAAAGCAATTAAGTGTCGCATCCGGAACATATCAACCCAAGTGGGAATTCCTCGCACCACATACCCTCAAGCTGGTTTTGCAGTCTTTATTGGAGGCACTGCTTTGCTGTGGATAAACCCGTTAGAATTGTCTTTCAAAAACCCTATGAGATAAAAAAAAAAGAAAAAAAAAAAAGAGTTCCTGAGTGACTGTCACAGGGAAACAAAGCAAGAAAAGAAGAGGAAACAGCAAGTCGTGGGCCACCGTTGGTGGGCACTTGAATAGGAGCCCTGTGCTTGACACCGCCGTGGCTTTGAACAAAACCGGAGTCAGCCAGCTATTTGTCAAGGGGTACAAACGCGGACAAGTGGTGAGAACCTGGCCCCGCTGTAAAAACGTGTCAGGGCCTTTTCTGTAGGGCTGTGCCGAGCCCCCTGATGGATCTCTGTGCGCGGAGGACAGCATTGTGAACAGCAATAATAAGACATCTGGTCCGTTCTCTTTCTGAAAGAATATTTTGGCTCGACCGAGGCCACGTGAGCCGCTCCTCGTACAATGCACAGCCGCGGCCGCTCATCGCCACCGATCCGCAGCGCCGGGTCCGTCCTCCCCCGCAGCCGGCAGCGTCCTTCCGATCGATCTCAGCTCCACCAGCCCGGCTCGGCGATGCGCAGCCGGCGTGCCCTTCGTATCTCTCCGTCTAGAAAACACTGACGTTGCGTCATCCGCCGCAGCCTGATGACCCCGCTGCATCCCTCCTTGTAGGTCTTGCCCGTTCCTCTCGCGTTGGCCATGCAACGATGAGCTGGAAGAAGAGCTAGGCACCAGTACCAGCCATTTCCACCCAGAATTTCCCCAGTAAAGGGGAAAAAAACCTCTGACTAAGAAGAGTTTCTCAGATGGGATGCTCAGGACACCACGTCCAAGATGACACACACACACACGCGCCTACGCAGCACAGCCCCGCCGCGTTAATCACGCCTTGCATGCGGCATCATCTCCCCAGCTCCAGAGGGAAGGACGGTGCAGCGGGATGTGAGGATTTTCGCAAGCAAAACTGGCTCCCCAGCCACAGGTAAAGCAGCAGCTCCGGGGAAGCCATCCGCTTTCCTGCCCGCGCACAGGCACGAGCCAAGGTGGCCAGCTCAGGGAATAAATCACAAAGCCTAATTTATGCAAAAAGCACCAAGTTTCTATGAAGAGTTTCAGTTCTGAGCACATTTTATCAAAAAAAAAAGGAAAAAATAGGAACTTAACGCACTTCAGCAGACCTCTCGTGACACCCTGCACCCTGCGAGCGCCGAGGGGAGCTGGCTGGGGACGCACGCGAGCTGGAAAGAAAATAAGGGAAATGGAAGCAAAGAAAGGAAGGGCAAAGCAGAGGAAGTAAAAAAGAAAGATGCCTCTGTGCTTCGGATATTCCCAAACAGAGGCCCCACTTTCCAAATAACGTCGCGCTGGGAGAGGGAGGGGGAGGAGGGGAGGGGCTGGTTCTCATTTCGTTTGCACTTTGAAAACACCGTTTTTCCACGCCGTCCACTGAAGTGCAAATTTCCACCGAAACCACTTAAAAAAGACAGCGCACCTCAGAGCTGAAGCTTTCCAAACCACGTCTGCTCCAATTTATAAAGACGTGGCTTTGCGAGAAAGCCCCCGGCAGCCCCTCGCAGCGTCTCCGAAAACATCCCAGTACGGCAAGGAGGGCACCAGCACGCCGGAGCGCTGCGAGATGGGCAGAGCAGGACCCACCGGCGGAGAAAAGGGTTGTGGAGATGACACGGAGACCAATTTCTCCTCCTCCAGCCTTTGGCATGGACCACGCCAGCGCTGGGAGGAGAGATAAGGAGCGGCGGCTGCTGCCGGGTGATAAATGGGGTGCTGACCACCAACACTCTCTCGTCTGGAAAGCACGAGGCTCCCCATCATTTAATCCTTTTGGAAGGAGCTGAGCAGCGCAGGAAGCCTGGGCCAGGCTGTGGGTTTAATATTTATGGGAAGAGGAACGTCACTCATGGTTGCATCTTCCCAGCTCCGTCACGGCCGTGCAGGACCCCGGCTCGGTAGCTGGGGCAGGCAGATGGTTTGTACAAACGGGGTCTGGAAATCTCTCCAAACTCCCCGCCGGCGCGGTGGCAGCCTCCCTGTATCCAGTTGGCACTTGGCAGCGATAGCGTCACGCGCCTCCAGAGCCTTTGCCTGCAGCTGCAAGAGGCTGGGAGGGGAGGGACATGGCCCCGGGTGCGGGGACGGTCCCCACGCTGGCAGCTGATGGCAGGGATGCCCAGGGGAAGCAGATGTCCCCTTCCCAAGGGGCCAGGTGGGAACGCTGGCACCCAGGGCCGATGGTGCCTTTGCAGAGACGCGACCCGCTGGCTGGGCGCCCACTGCAGATGTCTGATGCCAAGGACAAGGGCACGCAGACCCTCTCACAATTCCCACCAACCCCACCACAGCTCACCGGGGTCTGCAGCATTTCCATCATCAGCTGTGGAGACCACTGTCCCAGTCATCCCAGTCATCCCAGCCTGTAAGAGCACGCGTTTCAGGCAACATGGCCACCAGAACCCAATCAGGTGTCACCAGAGCACAGCAGCTGACCAACATGCTGCAAGGAAGAAATTTTTTACACTGAGGGTGGTGGAGCACTGGCCCAGGTTGCCCAGAGAGGTGGTGGATGCCCCATCCCTGGAAACGTTCCAGGCCAGGTTGGATGAGGCTCTGAGCAACCTGATCCGGTTGGAGATGTCCCTGCTCCTTGCAGGGGGGTTGGACTGGGTGGGCTTTGAAGGTGCCTTCCCACCCAAACCCTTCTGTGATTCTAAGGCATCCCAGTCCACCCTGCTGCAGGTTCCCAAAGCGCTGTAAGCACACCACCACACTCATTTTTCAGAGCTGAACAAAGGCAAGGGGTCTGCGGCACTGCTGGTGCACAACCACCACGGAGAGACGTGCCACTGCCTTTCTGCAGAGAGGACATCACTGAGAAAATACCTCATTGCCGTCCTTTCAGTGCCAGCCCCCTCCGGCACCGAGCTGCACGCGGAGAAGGGGGTCATAACAGACCTCTCTCCTGAGAAGCAGAGGCAGAAAGCTGAGGGGGAGGTCCAGACCCCAAAACCACCTTCTTTACAAGTAGATGTGCAGCATATGAATCCATTTTTCCGAATTATGCGAGTCCTGCACCACACTCAGGCTTCCTTGTGCACATTCCCACTGTTTCAAGGAGGAAACCGTGTCCTCTCTTTCTTCTCACCATGACCCTGTGCCTCCGGTCCCCCCCTTTGCTCTTTGCCAGGTGCCAAGAAGAGCCCAAAAAGTCCTTCATTTCTTTTTTTTTTTTCTTTTTTTTTTTCCTTTTTACAGAGCTCCCTCCAATTCCTTGAAACCAGATGGCAAGCCAAAGTTTTTCTCTGACAAGCCGAGGAATCAGAACTGACACGACTGGAAAAAACAAGCTCCAATTCCTCTTGGCAGGATATTAATTTAGAAATCTCTGCTGTCATCGCCCCAATTCACAATGAATTTGGATCCAAGTTTTCCCAGTGCTAGACGACACGGAGGTTTGACAGGGAAGGTAACTGGAGAAAATGGCTTTGTAATCTAGCTATTGTGCTGGCGAGATCCAGCTCTCCTCAAGAACAAGGTTCGCTTCCTGGCACGGCTGATTCTTCATCCTTTATTTGTCCCCCGTGCCTCTTGACTTTCCTCTGCCTCGCAGGGATGGCAGCGTCCCTTCGAAGCCGCATCAGAGGTCTGCTGGGCGCTCAGGCTTTGTCCCAGCACCAAGCAGATGGAGCCAAGCTCCACCAGTAGTGTGGGCTCGCGCCATGCCGGTGTCAGGAACAAGGATGGGGGACGTTCAGGTGGGAGCCATCCCACCCAGCGAGCCGCAGGGCCTCCATCCGCTCCACTTAAATAACCAGGAGGGTGGGCAAACCCGAGCTGGAGCAGAGTTTGGACCAAAGCTCATAATTGCCATCCCAAAATGGCACATATCCCAGAAAAAAGAGAGCACCCACTGAGGGGTTACCTGCTAAATACAGGTCCTAATTGTTGGATCGTCCATTCTTACCCTTCTTCTGAAAAAAATACTGTAAGAAACAGGCTGTTTCACGTACTCAGGTGAAACGTAGCATTTTTCCACTGCTCTAATAACAACAACCATTTTATTGACCTGGGTGTTCACGCCGTTCCACTAATCACTTTGTTTCCTAACTGCCCTAATCTAGGCTGGACGGTGAGCGGCTCTGGACGATGTCAGGTCCGCTCCTGAGCTGCACCTCCGAGATCCCATCATTTGGCCAGAGATTTTGTGGAGGAGGAGGGGAAAAGCTCAATTATTTGTCTTCGTCTGCTAGCAAAAAAATATTAGGAGAGTAAACAGCTAGCAATCACACAGGAATGACTGGGAGAGCTCTTACCTACTGGCACGCAGATCTCTCATCTGGAATTCATTTATTCATGTTCCGTACTGATGCCAGTAAACTACAGAGGTGGCTGGGGAAGGACGTAGTCAAGAGAGACCTGAATTTATCGAAGAGGCCGCTCTCCACCACCAATGTCACCTCTGGAGATAACGTAACTGAACCAGCAGACTAGCGTTTCAGAAGAAGAACTGTCATTTTCAGGAGCACCACCTAAAAATCCAGCGTTATCAAACAGATATGGGTCCCATCATCCTGAAAAGCAGGAGACTTCAGCCTCCTGTCCGCAAATTCATTAGCGCTGTCAGAAATAGAAGACGTCTCTACTACACCACAAGTCACAAAGGTCCAGCTTCACCCTTGGCATCAACCGAGATGACCTGGTGTGACACAGCGCCTGGTCCTGCAGCTGGGAATTGCTGACCACACCTGCCGCCACCACGGAACACCCTATGTGGGATGAATCCTGCAGGTCTCGATCTCCTGGAGGAAAGACTGCGCAGAAGAACGCCGTACTTGCCTGGTGGGTTTTATTCTGCATCCAATTTTGCTGTTAATTCCCTTGGAAAGGTTTCCTAGGATGCCTGCATCTTGTTTAATTACATCCAGTAACTTAAACTGCTGGAGAAAACCTGCTTTGAGCTCTGAAGAAATCCCGAAAATCTCAGGAAAACTGAGACCTAATTTGTATATTCTCCTTAAGCAACATCATCTATCTCCTGCAACGACGCATTCCTAGGTACGCACAGCCATGCACTTAGCTCATCCTGAACGTGGCTCCTACAGAGTCAGAAAAGCCAAAAATATGCTGCCTACCTCTGTTCTGAGGGGTGAAAGCGGAAGATCCAGCAGGAAAGCGGATGCCTCCCAGGAGCCCCGTGCCACTCCCCACCGCGGGTTTCCACGGGCAGCTCCAGCGGTGCTCTAGGAAAGGACCACACATACTCCAGGCTGAAGAGGGGAAAAAAAAAAAAACACCTCACATGAAGATCATGGAAGTCTCAGGGCAAGTAAATTACTGTTAATTGTGAGATATTTGATTGCAAGAAGCACCAGATGGCCAGCCATCTGCTTTTTATTACAAAATTAAACAAGATTAACCCAAACAGGATTTCCTCAGCATTCTTCTCTGACTGGCTCACAAATACATCTTTGACACCTATGCTACAGATCCCGCACAATCAGAAGCTCTTCCTGCCTTTCCCTAATCTACTTGGGCTAAGCACTCTGCTGAGTAATGCCCTGGGACGTAAAGATTTCCAGTAGGACTGGAAAGAAACAGGGGGTGGATGAATTAAGAGATGAGGGAACTGGGAAAGGTCAGTTCAACTGGAAGTAAAGCCACGCCAGCAGAACACCTTCTGGTACAACACCAAACTCAGGTTTGAAGGCCACAAGCCCACGGAGCAGGAGAGGATGTTGCCAAGGGCAACTGGATGCTGCTGGGATGGCAGCATCCTCCCGGCTGGCGAGGGCGTGCACGCATCCCAGTTTAAGCGCGAGGCTCCGGTGCTGCACGCACAGCATCACGTCAACGCTCAAAAAAATGTCCCTCTGCATCACCAAAACACCGCCCCTGCCTTTGTCCCAGCGCTGCAGAAGCTCATTTTTACCTTCTACAAGTAGTGAGAATGATGCCTTTTGCAGGCTTTGGCTGGTTTTTTGCTTCCAAATATATAAATTCCGAGGTCTAACCCTGCAGAAATCAGCTCAGAGAAATATTGCCTGGCAAGCAGGACCCACTAATGCAATAAACTTTCAGCCCTCAGCTACCAAACCTGCCCTGGGAGTCAGCTGCCTCTCAAGCTCTCCCTGGAAGCTGGGCAGCTGCCAAGGCGGCTTTTCCCAGCCCACCCAGTGCACTCGTACTGGATCGGATGGGATCTCCCAGCTGAAGCCGGCCGAGCCCCTCCCCGCCCCGTCTGTCCGCAAGCTTTTCTCATGGAGATTCCGCAAGGTCTTCATTTGTCCGGAGCAAATCGGTTGTGAATTGAACATCAAGGGTGTTCCAGGGGAGATGTCCCCTTGCATCCTTCCCCCAGCGTAAATCCTCAGGACGCGGCGCGTCCAGAAACTATCAATAACATCCCACTCGCACCCTCCTACCTTATCCCGCATGGACACACAACCTGCGGGGAGAGTTTAATTGCCCGTCAGAGTTTAATTGCCCGTCAGCCGACAGACAACGGAGCCAGGGTCGCCTTTTTCGGATAGCAACCAGCCCATTGGCCCCACTCCAGGTTTTTTTGGTAGCGCAGGCTGGGAAAGATGGTGCAGGATTCCAGCTTGCACCCATTCGCATGGTGGCACGGCTCCTGGAGGGACCATTCCCACAGCCGTCGTCTTCTCCGAACGCAACAGGAGAGAAGTGCGGCTGGGTTTTGCCCGGCCGCTCGCCCACAAGCCAGAGACGAGCGTGCTGCGGGGCAAGCTCACGGCTCGTGTCCGGACTCGGCTCCGGCCAAACCCAGCAGACCTAGAGGCTGACTCCCACCTCGTTCATCTCGGACCTCACGTGTGAGCGGTTCCCGGTCATTTTGCACGCAAAGACACACGCGTGCCGCAGGATCGCTGCGGTTTGGGGTGGAGCCTCGAATAAACAACAGACGTGATAAAAGCGTGAACTGCAAACCAGTCACTTTTCCAGCCAGCTCACCGCTTCTTTTCATAGAATCACAGGATGGTTTGGGTTGGAAGGGACCTTCAAAGCCCACCCAGTCCAACCCCCCTGCCAGGAGCAGGGACATCTCCAACCGAATCAGGTTGCTCACAGCCCCGGCCAACCTGGCCTGGAACGTTTCCAGGGATGGGGCATCCACCACCTCTCTGGGCAACCTGGGCCAGTGCTCCACCACCCTCAGTGTAAAAAATTTCTTCCTAATATCCAATCTGAATATCACCCACATACAGGCTTGTTCAGGGAATTAACTGAAAAGCTCTAATATATCTTTCTCTTCTTGCCTTTTCCACAAGAGTCAGGCTTGCTTCACTGCGGACCAAAATATTTGGTTTTCCACAGTCTTATTCTCAGAAGTGCCCGTGTGAAACATCCGGTCCCAACAGGCAAAGTCTGACAAAGAGCAGAGAAGTGACCGAGAGGAGCATCCCATCATAAAACACAGTGAGGAACTACAACGTAAGCAGTGATGTATGACACACTTACAAAGCACAGCTTAAAAAGCCAGGTTTTACACCAAAGATTGCACCTTTAAGGGCAAACCCTAGTAAATGAGGTATCAGAGTATTCCCACTACTTTCCGGTCTTTCCAGCAGAGCATCCGCTGGGCTGGGCTTTCGCTGAGAATTGCTCCTCCGCAGTCAGCTGGGGAGGTGCCCCAGGAGCTGTAAGCACATAAAAAAAATAACTAAAAAAAAAAAATCAAAAAGAAAAATTACAAACTTTTTAAAGAGGATTTATCCATGCTGGGTACTTCTCTACCTAACCAGACGCTTCCGGATGTCTGACATGGGAGGAAAAGCTGTAATTTTACCCCGTGCTATATTACTAACCCATATTAGACTGGCACAGGAACAACTGGCTGCTCTTGTAGCCGGGCTGCGGAGGGCGGTGGGGGGCAATAAGTGGATTACACTGTGAAATAAAGCGACTTCCAACAGCTACGGCGTTATCTCAACGGAGTTTCGTAAAAAGCAAAGGTTCAGCCTGGCAAACGGGGGTTGGAAGCGGGGTACGTGCAACCCTACTTCTCACGAGCTGCCTGGGGAACGCGCCTCCAGGGATGCTTTCTCCCAAGAGAAGGAGACCTTCTTGGTCTCCTTCTTGGAGAGAAGGAGAGGTCCTTCTTGGTTGTTGGGTAAGCAACCCAACAACGGAGCGTGGACAGAATTGGACTCGACCGGCTCACAGGTTGGTGCCACCAACAGGCAGGTAGCTCCTGCGACATCCCACGGTGTCTGGTAGCACGGGGACCATGGCACATGTCTCATCAGCTGGAAAAACCAGCGCTGATAGAACTGAGGAAAACCAGATATGTTTTTAGCCTGAAGAACGGCTCATCTGGGTTTTTTTCCCAAATCTAATGAGAGACACATGACTTCTGACGAACCGCGCTTCGCTTCTGGGAGCGCCGCAGGCAAAGCCATCAGCGCATCGGGGAGGCAGCTGGCTTGAAAACACACGTCGCCCTGGTTCCGGCAGCTACAAAACGGCTTTTACAAAGCATCATCGCTGTGCACGTTCGTGATGGGACCCAGAGCAGCGACCCTTGACGGGAAGGGACCTGCAAGGGTGAGGGAAAAGACGAGCGGAGAACTCGGTGCTCGCGCCCAGCCCTGCTCATGCGGAGTCACATCTGCAGCGGCAGAGATAGGACAGGGTCCTGCTCCCGGCTGCAAAGCAGAGATAAGGCCACTGGGACCGCCGGAAACTCAGGGCATGAATCAGCCCCAGGTTTGCAGGAGGTGGTGAAGATCACCACAAGAGGCAGAGGAAGAGTAGAGTCAAGCAGACCACCTCGGATGAGTTTTATCCATCCTGATGAACGCAGTGCTGGTTATCGAGCAGATGTTGCTCCTACAGAACAGTGCAAACCCTACCACTTCCACGTGAGCTCCTCGGCTCTCCCAAACCCACACTCTCATCTTCCCCATCTTCATAGGCAACGAGAGCAACCAACCAGAGGGACAAAAAGGCTCAAACACCACCTCAGTTGACTCAAAAATCAGAACTGAACTGTTTGTGGTTAAGATGGCAGCTTCATTTACATCACACAGCAGCAAAGAGCAAAAAAAATTCCTTACCTGTGAGCCGCAGGTCCTGGAAATGTCAGCAGCTTTGCTGTTCCCCCGTCAGTTGTCTCCAGTCGTCTTCCACGAGGCACAGGATGACGGGAACCTCAGAGAGCCATGGTTTTGAACCTGCCTCCCTTGTTGTCTTCCTCTAATGGGTAACTTCAGCTGCCAACGGAAGGGGGGAAGGTGTTTAAATTGGCTAACGACTGCTCCCCGTGGAAAGGTGCTATTTGTCTAACACAGACCTGATGGCTTGCCCTAGGACATCAGGCTGAGACCTCGTTATGCCAACCATACAACAAGCCTCACTGTACCTTTGCCAGATGCCGCGACTTTCTGAACAACTGAAGATTGCAACAGGTCACAGGGAACCCCTTGAAGGCCTCAGGGTCTGATCTCACAAGTCAGGATTAGCTGAGCAGAGATCAGCTCTCATTTCTCACTGACATCCCAACGGCTTCAGCCAGGCCAAGATTTCCTGGCCGGGACATCAGCCACGAGCACAGGAGCACCACCTGTAACTCAGGGGCGGGCATCCCTTGACGGAGACGATGAACCGCTGATGTACGGGATGTCCCACCACTCGTGGGAATGACGCGTGTCTGTGTTGGAATATCATGGGAGTGGATTAGAAGACGCATGGCCAAAGAGAAGGATCCTTCAAGCCAGGGCTGCCTTCCAGCCAACGCTAAACCATCACCAAAACCTAACTTATAACCCCAAGTATTTGCTTCCTTTTATGTTCTGCGTGACAACAATTCATCTCTGGGGCTACAACCATCTCCAAAGGCGTCTTTGCCCACGTAGACTTTCCTTACACACAGTGCAGACGGCTCCAACGGGAAACAGCATCCCCTTCCCAACGCCTCCCAGGTCCAACACACACCGCAGGCAACGAGCTGCTGACCTCACACATCAAGGAGCCTCACAGGAAGAAATCCAGGCCAAGAGGTGGCTGGGACTTTGTCGCTGACGTAAGATAAAAGATGTTACCGTCAAGAACAGCAAATTGCGGGGAGAAGGCTACGTGTGGAGTAGCACTTACTCATGCAAGTATACATTTACTTCCACCAAACGAGCTGGACCAGACTTTCCAGCCACAGAAAGGAGTAAAAACCCACCGATGCTGATGGACACCGGCAATTTCTACCTGGAGATGCTCTCAACCCTCATACAAACAGCAGCCGGGGTTGGACCCTCTTTGAGGAACAGGTTTTCAGCTTTACAAAAGCAAGTCAACCCGAGGAAAGCGTGAGACTTCCGCAAGGCTACAATTTCAGAGGAGCCGCAGAGCTGAACCTGTCTCGGGGGTCTGCTTTTTGTTCTTGATTCATCGTTTTCACGGGCCTTTGCACTTTTGGATTCCAGCCTGACTGGAAGCAGCAAACGCTGGAAACCTCGCAAAGCTTTCCAAGTGGGAAACCTCCCTCCCTGGAGAAGGTTTAATGCACATCAGGTTTGCACCCAGGCTTTCAGGGGCTGGGCCAAGTAGTCACCCCTCTCAGATGCCCAGGACATCCACCTGTCGCAGCGTTTCCAACCTGAAAAACATCTTTTGCAGAAGCAGGACCAAGAGATCAGCAGGGGCAAAGGAATGATGGGGCCTAGAGAACCACTCATCAGCAAGCCACCGGGGCTGCTGATGCTTTTCCTCGCTAAACATCCACTTCTCACCCTTTTGCAGGCATCTCCTAGGCTCCATCACCCTCACCCCATAATAGATTGAGCAAACAATGCCTGGTGTTTGCCTCCACAGAAAGACACAACCCTCAGGTGAGGTTTAGAAAGCCTCAGGTAACATCAAACGTGGCCGAGACGGGCAGAGCGAAGCTGCCTCTCAGCCAAGAGAGCCGGAGCGTGCACGAGGAAGAGCCTCCCCTCTCCCTCTCTTTGCTATTTTATTCTCCAGACTTACAATGAGGGCTATTCTCTCCTGGAAGGAGGAATCCAAAACACTCAGCTTTTTATGGATTCACTGCAAAGGGAAGGTATAGATGCTCCTCCGCCGGCCAACTTCCCATCAAAGCAGCCACCTCGGGCCCATGATGAACCGGTCGAGCTGAACCAAGAGGAAGCAGTGGCCGGTGGCTCTCAAGAGCTTGCAGAATCAACGTTTCCGACTGACTGCCTCCCTCGCTCCTTCAAACCCCTCAACCAAAAACATCGCATTCACCGGGCCAGACGGGACGGGAAATGAGAAGAAAAACTTTCACTCCGTCACCGCTCTTCACAAAACTGCCGCCCCCCGCCTCCCACCAAAGCAATAGGGCAACCTTGGAATTCAAGCCAGCCATCGGAACAAGTTGGCTGGGTTAGAGGCAAGAGCTCCGGACCACGTCTTCAAGGGCTCAGCATCCTCCGCACAGCGCAGAATTCCCGTCCCTTTCATCCCACATCGGTTTTTTAGCGAGGCCGCACGGAAAAAGAGAGCCAGGAGGGAGCGTGGCCATGCCGCAGGGAAGCTTTGTGAAGTCACATCCTGCGTTCAGGTGGTCTGGTCTCAGACATTTTCCCAGTTCTTGATGAAAGGAGGCAAAAATGATTAAAATGCCCTCCAGAGGAGGTTCATATGGCTGTCATGGATGACCTCGAGCTGAGCAAATCTACTTTGCCCCATGAATACCCAGGACATTGAGATGCAACGAGGATGCGATGGGGTGCCTGAAGGAAGGGAGATGCCAGCTCGCTGGTCAGGAGACCAGAAATCTGACTTCCCTTCCCTCTCGTGCCTTCTGCTCTCTGGAAAAAGCACCCCACAGACCTAAACCGGAGCAGCACGCAGCAGAACCTGTTGGGGAGAGCCCAGGGGATGCCTTAATCCCAGAGTCTGGGACCCTCTACCAACCTGCACGCACCACGCAAGTGCTGGGACTATCTCAAAATCCAACAGGGTTGGGACGTGAGGTCCCTTGGTCGGCCACAGCCCAATGGTTTCACTTTCTTGGGACTCCTGCAACCCAAACCCTAAATATTGAGGATATTCAAGTATCGTGTGCCCATCGGACTGAGATCCACGGTGTCGCCCCGATGGACACGGAGCTGATGGGAACAGATCCCAGCAGGCTGGTGGCAATGGGAGCCGTGGCCCCGAGACGCAGATAAACCCACCCTGACGCACGACGGCCGTGACTTTGGCTTATTGTGCATCCCAGTTCCCTGCTGCAGAAGACATCAATGTGCCCGTAGGTGGCCCAGAAACACTGACGTACTAAAAAGAAAAAAAAAAAAAAAAA
>JAAGAY010136960.1:0-10082 GCA_011801015.1 Ardeotis arabs | reverse complement strand
GTAATGCGGCTCCTGGCCAAGATTCCCCTGCAGCCCGTGGTGACGACCATGGTGGAGCAGGTTGTCCCCCTGCAGCCCATGGAGGTCCACGGAGGAGCAGAGATCCACTTGGAGCCCGTGAAGGACCCCACACTGGGGGGAGGTGGATGCCTGAAGGTGGCTGTGGCCCGTGGAGGGCCCACTGGGGCAGCCATTCTGGAGAGACTGCACCCCATGGAAGAGATGACCCATGCCAGAGCAGTTTCACAAAGGACTGTGGCGTATGGGTGGGACCCCACACTGGAGCAGGGGAGGAATGTGAGGAGTTCTTCCCCCAATTATGAAGCAGCAGCGTAAAACAACACGTGATGAGCTGACCGCGACCCCCATTCCCTCTTCCCCGCCTTGTGCCGCTCAGAGGGGGAAGGTAGTAGAGATAATGTTAAGCTCGGGAAGAGGGAGGGGTGGGGAGGAGTTTTATTTTGTTCTCTGTCTCATTGTCCTGCTGTTTTTAGTAATAAATGAATAGTTTTCCCCAAGTCGAGTCTGTTTTTGCCCGTAACGGTAACTTTAAGGATTTCTCCCTGTCCTTATCTCAAACCCCGAGCCATTTTTCTTATATTATCTCCCCCTATTCTCTTGGAGGGTGGGGGGAGTGAGAGAAAGACTGTGTAACCTGGTCCTAATCGGGGCTGGACTACGACAACTAACTACAGAGGGAATTAAAAGTGTTTAATTTAGCATAAAATGTAGGCACAAGCTTTCTCACAAAATTTAGTGGGTGGGAGTCTAATGCAGATTGAATCATGATCAGACCAAAAATAGGAATGATGAAACAGGTGACCCAAGATCTTCTGGAAATGCTGAGCAGATATTAGATGCATAGGAAGAACTGCAAGTTGCAAAACCTTCATCTTATCCAAATGTTGGATTCTGACCAGGCCAGGTTTTAAGACAAGCATGGATATAAGCATTGAACCAGCATCACCTAATGTGAGAAACTGTGTCGAATGTTTGTCTCAACATTGTCGAAGCGTCAAACCATCACCTAAACAATGGTACATCAGTCAAACCATAGGACTGGAGTCTTCCTGTTTTCCTGCAAGATGGTTCCCTTATCTTGCAAGCCAGTCAAGCCACAGGACTGGAAGCTTCCTGGTTTTTCCTCCTATTTTCCTGTGAACCTGAATGCAGAGCTGATTCTGCAAAATTTAGCCTTACCCCTACGTATGTGCCCAGACCCAGGCCAGAAAAACAGAGGGGCCCACAGACGGTATTGGGCATGCGTATCACCGCCAGGTGAGGGGTGCGGCCAAGCAAACCTGCTCTCAGAATATGTGACGTGAATAAAACGAACGATAAAAGGACAGAAACGACCAACATCGGACGGAACGTTCTTCCACCGAGTCAACTGGACTGTCGGGACACCGCAGCTCCGTGGTCGTAGCTATTGCAACTAAAACTCTTTTCCCCCTCTTTCCTTTCTTTCTCTCTTTTCTCTTGCATTTGCGAACTACTTTTTGTTGGGTTAATAAAGTTACCTGGTGCTTGACTCCATTTTGAGTCTTAATTCTGTTCCCGAGAACACGAGCAAAACCACGCTCCGGTGTGTGAGAGGTTGGTCTAGTCGCCCCTAGCCTCCCAGACTCGTCTGAGGTCGGCTAGAACGCAAGGGGGCCTTCCTCTCATCTGAAATCAGAGCGTGACACCTAGACACAACAGGTAAATAATAGTTAGGTTGCAGTTACAAACAACACTGTAACAAAGACATTGACAAAACATTGCCTAAATATGTGTAAAAGGACACGGGGGCGAGGGGGGAAGGGAAGATAGATGCCAAATTAACAGTAAGAGTCTTAAGAACATTGCATTATTTGCTAGTTAAAGTAACTACAGAAACTGACGTTTATCATCAGTACCGAGAAAATAAAAAGAATGAAAAAGATTTGCCAGGAGATGACAACCATTTCTCATAAAAAAAATTATAGGCCAAAGTAGCATGAAATATAGACACTACTCCAAGAGGAGTACATACTCCAACAGGTAATATTAACATATAAGAATGATCTTAAACACACTTCAAAATCTCTTTCACAAAATTAATTAAGTTTGGAAAGAAGTATTATAAGGGGGAAAAGATAAAAAACTCTGTGAGAATAAGATAAAAACGTGCTGTGAGAATTGGTAGAAAATCAAGCAACAGGTTTTGCACCGAACTTCGGCTTGAACAAAAGGAAACCAAATATTCACCACTCTTACCTTGTTTTTGATCTGGATATTAGGCATGTTTGAAGTATCACATAAGTTGATAGTGGAAAAAAATAGATTAAATGAAACCATGCATGTTCTTTGTAGATGGAATTTAAAAATACCTGTTCTTCAAAGGATGGCTGATGATATGATTTTAATGCAAACAAATGATGCAAGGAGACAGAAGAATGTGATGAGGTGCAGAACTCCCTGGAACTGAAAACTTTACCATAGTAAAGACACAGAAGACTACAAAGAGCTGACAGAAAGGCATACAATATTATACAAACATGGCAGAGGTTCCTCCAAGCCAGAGGCTCATTGATAGTAGACTGTGATATCCCAAACTGAGACCTGATTGATTGGGTCTAAGCTCTGTACAAGAAGGAGGGTTTTTTGGACTAATTAAAATATTACCATATCACATCATTTATTTTTAATCTCCTCACATTCAGTGTAAAACAAAAAGAAATCCATACACAAAACTGGAGATTCTTTAAAATAGATGATTATTTTATAAACATGTCGGTTTAATGGAATTCATTAATTTGGAGGTATATATAGCTGACAGAAACTTATTCCTTTTCTTTTTAAATTCTTCTTCAGAACTATGAAGAATTAATTTGAAACAAGTGAATTACTCGTTTCAAGATTAGTATTCACTGTGGCCTGCAGATGAACAAAAGATGTATGAACATACAGAGACGGTTGATAGGATTCTTCTGTTTATGCATGCATCCTCTAAACGTGAACAGCTCTAGCTTAGTAATTTTCTAGTTTTTATTTCAGGCAGCAGAGCAGCTATGACTTCATTGCTTCAGTTTAATTTTAATTCAATACGCAGTTTGGAATATGTTAAAATGATCCCCATGACATATTTTAAAACATCTTGTATATGAGACTGCTGAAAATCCATCAGACTTTAAGAAGAGGGTAGTGTACTGTGTAAATGGATGACAGTACTGATCCTAGTCATCCTCTTCTCTGCACCAAATCTCAAATTTCATTTATCAAAGTGCACGAGTCTATGTTAAAACATTAGTGCAGTAGGTAATATATGCTATACTACGTCACCTGTAATTTTTTACTGTGAAAAATAAGACTTTGAAATGTGGATGTTCAAGACTTACCAATTTCTATTCGTAAGAGTTTTCCTTGGAGGGGAGAGAAGTTCATTTATTAAAAAAGTTTCAAAACAAAAGCAAAACTCCAGACATTTGTTTAATTCTCCATAAGCATCCTTTCAGTAAAAAAAAAAATTTGAAAAAATAAAAAAAAAAAGATTTTAATATTTTATTATAAACAAACTTTTTTAAAAGTGCTGCAGTTTATTTCCTTTTTTAAAGAGACTGTTGTGGTTTTATCTCAGAGACAAAACCTAAAAGATAATGTTCGACTTTGACTTAAATGACACACTGTATTTAAAATAATCCAGTTCTTAACTGTCATATCCACCAGTGAATTAAAATATTCTCTCACTTCAATCCTTGTACATGAATTCTTGGAGTAATATTACCACTATGTATCAGTGTCTACCTAAACACAAATGAACACGACAATTTTTATTCTAGTAAAATTATTTTGTAACTTGGTCAGTTCTTTGGTTCTTGGTCAGTTCTTTTGGTTCCAAATCATAAGTCTGTAAGCTTAGGCCTGTGCTAATGGATTCCCCAAAACCCTACAAAACTATTTTCTACTTTGATATTGTCACGTACAATTTTTTATCTCAATTGTAAAACTTCCAGATTGAAGGTATGCAAATAAAAAATTACATAGTACTTTATATGTCACGAGGACACCTTCCTAAAAGTAAATTAAGAATACTTGCCATCTCAGTTTCCTTTGCTTATGCTTACACGAAGACTTATGTAATTTTATTCCTGCTCAGCAGAAGACAAATATTTACACTGGACTCCAAAGTATCATAGAGTATCACCTCTGATGTTTCATTCAGATGAATGCAATTGCATAAATGTAAAGCTTTAGTTGAATGGATTCATCATCACCTCCACCATCGCCATGACCCCCATTTCAAGCCGCTGTGATGCTGAGCTACAAAAGCCCGAGCACATCAGCAGTCACATTGCTGAGTGCTTTCCAGGACTTTGCAAGGACATGGGACATAGCCAGGCTTGAAAAATATTTTGTGTACACCGGGTAAGAGATTTTAAATAAATGTTTAAAACAGCTGACAGTATTTATCACCTTTAAAATGTTGGCAGGTCATGGTCAGCCCTAGTACTTCACAGGATTATCTGCCTCTTCTTCAGTCTCTACTTGGACTAATGCTTTTGTCAGAGAATACATGTATTAATGTCACTTCTCCTTTTTTTTTTTTTCAAGTAGAAAGGTCATAAAACTTTCCCGTTGACTACAACTCTTCTTTCAATTTCAATAAAATACAACATTAAGTTAGCTTACGCAAATACAATATGATTAAATTCCTAATGAAGTATGCCTATGTATATATACTTTCCTCCATTTTCTTCCACTTCAGTTTTCTATTTTGATTACTATATATTATTTCTTCCATGATGCACAATCCAATTTCTGAAGAACATTAAATAGTAACTTATTGTTGACACTAAATTACTAAAAATGACACTATAATTATCATGTTCTGATATTTTTTATGCTGTGTTTTTTATTATTCTGATCATACTGCCGTATTTCATTTTTTTGAAGCTAATATTTACATTGTACTCCATCCAAAAAATCTTTTCACACAGAGGTAGATAATAAAGAGTAATTGGTTATGTAATATTACAGTCCTTGCAACCTATAATAATACTTGATTAGAAAAATTAATTGTAACACTTTAAAAATAGAAACTCTGTTGCTATTAATTGGAACACACTGACTTGGACAGAAGTCAATTGCACTGAAAAATATAAAATCAAATTTATTATTTAAATGTGTCCCACTTCCTGAGTAAAGACAAGAGATCCTATTTGGTAAGTTGAACCTCCAGCATGTTTATGAGACTGAATGGAAATCATTCATACCATTAAGCTGTGGTTTAAACCAACAGTCAGTAACAACATCTGGTAAGACTACAGTCTTCAAGTTGTGTTGGAAATACATGTAAGTATATACATCAGGAGAGGATATGACTTTTTGCAGCTCACAAAAAGTGTATTGATATGATATTTATACAATTGTTTCTTCTTCTAAAAAATAAAACTGTTTAGATGTAAAGACACACACAAAAAAAGAAAGCTGTTAGATTTTCAACATAAAGCTGAATGCAGCCTTAAATCAAGTGAGTGTTGTTCTTCTAAGATCAACCTGTAGAAATTAAAAGGGGGGAAAACACATTCAAAACAAACAACTTTTATTTTAGCACCTCTTGAAGATATTCACTGTTTCATCTGGAAACTACCAACTAGAACAGTTGCAGTTCTAACATGCATTCAATGTGTGAAGCAAAACCAAATGGCAACAGAAAAACTAGTTTTAACCCCTGCCCCCAAAAATCAGGAGTTAAATACACAGCTATACTTTCTTATATTAAAAACTTGACATTTTAAGTCAACTCTTAAAAAATAAATCACATTAGTGTTTCTTAAAAATAGCAACTTATAGGATATCCTATATCTGTCATTTAATTTTACCATGCAGTACAGCTGACTCATACCTCAACCAGCATCGGTGAAACTGTGCCTGTAGCTAATGGAACTGAGAAAGACTGTGCAAGTGTAAGACAGTGCTTCTTATAGCATCTCACAATCAACTTTTTCATGCAAAATTATGTCAGAAAATTTTTTAAAAAGCCAAATTAGAAATCAGTATTAGAAAACCTGTATTATGTTCAAATTACCATAAGGAACTATTCAAACACAGCCCTAGCATTTGTCTTCTCTTGCCATACACCAACCTTCCTCCACAATTTAATCAAGATTTTTCTTCCTCTTCCCTTTTTTCAAAAGATGATAAGAATTACTTAAGAAAAACCTTGAAAACAACCTTTGCCTCTCTCACAAAAATTTTGGAGTTCAACAGCTGTGATTTTGGTTACAGTGAAAATAATAGGATATTATAAAGCAAGAAAAAGTGTGTCAAGTCAAATAGTGTGTACAGTCAGCTCAGAAAGTCTTATTAATACGTGATCAGGAGGGTAACAGAGAACTAAAAGAGGACTGATGTAGGCATTTTTACAAAATGTTTTTATCTTTCTCTGTTCTTTACACTGTCCTCTCCACATGAGCTTCTTTACTCAGTTATCATAAATCTTAACTGAAAAGAGAAAAAAAAATCCGAGCATGATTTTGTCAACACAATCACATTATTCTTCTCATTTTATTTTCCAGAATAATCCCACTCAGTTTTTAGTATGTCTACTGCAGTGTAGCTTCCATTTACAATCAGGAATCCAAACCCAAGTATGAAATACAGGGACTTGTGCAAAGCATTTGACACTGTCTTGCATGACATCCTATTCTCTAAATTGGAGAGACATAGATTTGATGGATGGACAACTTGGTGGATAAGGAATTGGCTGGATGGTCACACTCAAAGAGTTGTGGTCAACAGCTCAATGACCAAGTGGGGACTGGTGACAAGTGGCATTCCTCAGGGGCTGGTATTGGGACCGGTGCTGCTCAACATCTTTGTCGGTGACATGGACAGTGGGATAGAGTGCACCCTCAGCAAGTTTTCCGAGGACACCAAGCTGATTGGTGCGGTTGACACACTGGAGGGATGGGATCCCGTCCAGAGGGACCTTGACAGGCTGGAGAGGTGGGCCTGTGCAAACCTCATGAAGTTCAACCAGGCCAAATGCAAGGTCCTGAATATGGGTTGGAGCAATCCCAGGCACAGATACAGGCTGGGTGGAGAATGGATCGAGAACAGCCCTGAGGAGAAGGACTTGGGTGTGCTAGTGGCTGAGAAGCTCAACAGAAGCTGGCAATGCACGCTTAAAGCCCAGAAAGCTAACCGCATCCTGGGCTGCATTAAAAGAAGCGTGGCCAGATTCTTCCCCTCTACTCCACTCTTGTGAGACCGCACCTGGAGTACTGTTCAGCTTTAGAGCCCCCAACATAAGAAGGACATGGACATGTTGGAGCAAGTTCAGAGGAGAGCCACGAAGATGATCAGAGGGCTTAAGCATCTCTCCTATGAAGAGAGGCTGAGAAAGTTGGGGCTGTTCAGCCTGGAGAAGAGAAGGGTCCAGGAAGACCTCTTAGCAGCCTTGCACTATGTAAAGGAAGCCTACAAGAAAGCTGGAGAGGGACTTTTGACAAGGATATGTAGTGATAGGACAAGGCGTAATGGCTTTAAACTGGAAGAGAGTCAATTTAGATTAGATATAAGGAAGAAATTATTTACTGTGGGGACAGTGAGGCACTGGAACAGGTTGCCAAGAGAAGTTGTGAATGTCTCATCCCTGGAAGCATTCAAGGCCAGGCTGGAAGGGGCTTTGAGTGACCTGGTCTAATGGAAGGTGTCCCTGTCCATGGCAGGGGGATTGGAACAAGATGGTCTTTAATGTCCCTTCCAACCCAAACCATTCTGTGATCCTATAATTCTAAGTAGCCTAAGCATATGGACAACAAATGTATGTAGCAATCTAGTAATAAATTTGATCATTAATATTCTTGCTTGGTTTATTATGGCCCCAGGTACAAAGAACTACTCAATGAGATTCCAAAATGGTAGGTTATTATTTGGCAAAACCAGAAGGTATTGCTTATAAAAAAGCAAACTCAGGGCATTTGCTGCATAACTTGTTTCAGTGCATGCATGACAAGTGATATTGAAAATATTTGCTTTTGTATGTTTTGCATTCCTAATTTCAATATCTCTCTGCCAAACATCCAAGATGATTTTAAGCATTTGCTCTTAATAAAAAAACCCAAGATAGAAAGATAAAATAGCTTCCCGTGTGTTATCCTCACAAAGTTAAAAAGGGCTAACTCTTTATTTTGGAGTTTAAGGTAAGAATATTTTACAGATGGTGTAGCTTTTAGAAGGGTTTCTCTCAGCTGTGAAATGAGATCTTTCCAGAGAAAATGATTCTACACTGCCTAGAAGTGGTTCTGTCAAGGCCAGGAAAATATCTGCCTCTGGTTTCGTGGGAAATATTGAGAGCCTTCAAAAGCAATGTGAGTAAACCCCCTCTTATTTTTACAAACAAGATTACTAAGAGCAGTGGGGGTCAGCAGGGGGAGCAAATCAAGTGTACCACTTTGCACTTCAAAAATTGAGCTAAAGTCACAGATTAAAATGGTGAGTAAATTCTGAAATGTGGCTACAAAGATTATGTTAACCTAGATTAACAAAGCTTCTTTCCACTGGAGGATGCTCCAATTTCTCAGGCTCAGCCAACAACAGCTCAAGTGCTCTTCTGTGCTTCAGTGGCTTCCTATGGCACCAAGTCACCCAAAACCACACAAAATGACTCCCAGTTACAGAAACCATCAAAACTATGGGGAAACATATGCTATGACCCAGCCTCAGTTTCCATACTGGCAGCATAGACTAGCTGACAAAATA
Organism: Ardeotis arabs; assembly: GCA_011801015.1. NCBI lineage: Eukaryota > Metazoa > Chordata > Aves > Otidiformes > Otididae > Ardeotis > Ardeotis arabs. Next base: position 1,355 of record JAAGAY010136960.1, on the reverse strand, counting down.
TGGCAGCAACCTGAGCCTCATCTACAGTAATCACCTCTAACAGCCTTACTGATAATAAGGGCAGGTCTGTAAGAAAATTGTCTGAAAGAGCATACTGTAAATCAGCATGCATCTTCAGCACGAAAAATTAGAAAATACAGCAGACAAAGTGTTCATTCATCATACAAGTGAAATGAAAAAAAATCTGTAGGGAAACTACTGTACTACCACAAAGACATCTACATGTTCCTACACAATATTGGTTATAATAGATCAGCTCCTGTCACAGATACAATGAAAACAGGAATGAACAAGGGAGATTAGAAGAACAAAGCACTCATGCTTCATTATGATACAGTGATATTACAAAACTGTGATAATCAAAACATTGTATAGCCTAAGATGACAGCATTTAGTATATTCACAAAGGAAAAAAAAAAATCAAAGCACATTTTTCTGAAGTTTGTTCACCCGATGGAATAAGACTAACTAAGGCATCAGAAGTGATCCAGCTGAGGTAGCAGGGAGCCTCTCCTGAGTTAAGTTACTGTCAGGAGCTCCATGTTTCAACCTCTAGATTGCTTTTACTTCCCAACTGCCCGGCACCTTTCAGTGCAGTACAGACTTAGCTGCTGTGCCACTTTAATTGAAATAAAAACATTTTGATCAAAAGTGAGAAAAAAATGGCTGGTACCTATACTGTGGAAAGAACAAAAATAATTAATGATAATTCGTGTATTTTTCTATACATGTTATCTTTTTCAGAAAAAAAAAAATCCATACAAGTAGGCACCTCTACTTTTTCATTTTTGTACTTATTTTAGTAAGATTGTCTTTCCATATGGCTTTAGTGTAGGAAAAGTTACAGCACATGCACACATCTAAGAAGATAGAACATCATATACTTGCTTTGATGTTTATTTTGATTCATGTTAATTAAACATCTTCAACAGCATGCAATGAAAATTACTTAGCTCCAAGCTGTAACCATTGCTTTTCAAAAGCAAGGCAATAATAAACTCTGTTAATGCTTTCACCAAAACTTACTATTAAAAATATGCAGATAAATGTTTTCAAGGAAGAAAGAGCAACAGGGGACAGAAGAGGCAAACACAGACACATAAATATGCTGGTTTTAATATGCAGTCCACATTCCTATTTTCATTTTAAAGTGCACTCACCCTTGAGTGAACATAAAGAATAGGAGCAATTTGGCAGATGCAACGGTATCAGTAACAAAAGTAATAACAGCCAGGTCTTCCTGCCTCTGTTTGACTGACAGTTCACTTACCTGCCTCCTCTTTTTTGCCTTTCTCCAGTAATCACAAAATGTATTACATGTTTTGTATTGCGTGTTTTGCTTGAGTGTAAGTGCA
>JAAGAY010136956.1:0-46718 GCA_011801015.1 Ardeotis arabs | reverse complement strand
AGCTCTGCACAGGCCAGCCTGACCCACGGTCGAACAGCCGGGTCTGTGGCGTTTGCTCCTTTGCTCCCAGACTCTCAGGGACCTCGGTGGGATTCTTGCCTGATTTAAGACCTCAGAAAAGTCTCAAGATTTGATCGTGACTGGACACTGGTTTGGGAAAGAGACCCTGCAGGGTCTTGCCTTCCGAAGGGGCTTAATCTGAGCAGCAGTGCCAGCAGCGCAGGTACCTGATTTCTTAGTGCAGGTGCCCATCCCTGTGATCCCTATCGGAAGGAAACCTGGTGAGCACAGAGCGAAGCCCTCGGGGGATCTGGCCCTGGTCAGTGCTGGGCTGACACTGGATCCCGGTCCCAGGAGGACTGGGGACCCTCTGGAGCAGGCGGTAAGCGCTGGCTGTACCTTCTCGGCGCTGCGGGAGGTGTCCGGTTTCACCAGGATGGACGGCGGGGCCGAGGCCGGCGGCTTTGGGGCTGCCTCGCTCTTTGCTGGAGGGTCCCTGGCGTCCAGGATCACCGAGCTGCACACGGAGGGCGTTCTGCTGTGCCCTCCTCTGACCGCAAGCACCGGAGAAGCGTCGAGTGAGAAGTTTGGCCTCGGTCCGGCCTCGGCCGCGCCGGCGCCGGGAGGGATGCTGTGCGGCTGGGGGCTGACGTGCTGGTAGATCGGAAACTGCTGAGGCCGCAGCGCAGCCGCGGGAGCACGCCTGAGGGAGCCGGCAACCTGCACGGGGGTCCCCGCCTGCCCCGGCCTCTGCAGCGATCCGGCTGGGGAGCGAGAATCATTGGAAGGAGGTCAGTGAGCGGGACTCCAAAACGGCACAGGCAAAGCAGTGAGGGGAGCAGCGGTTCCAGCCCTGCGCTGACGGCCCCGTTCACAGGGATGCCGTGGGGTGTAGCTCCCGGAGATGGCCACGCACCGGCAGCGGCGCGCAGTGACACCGTCGCCTCGGCAGGCAGCCACTGCGCTGGAGGCTGGCGAGGCCGACAAACCGGAACCCTCAATCCCCTGTACTTGCACAACTCGTGCCACAGAAACCTTTCTGTCTGGAATGGGACCGATCTGGTTTCTGAGAGCTGGCCCTGCCTTCTCCTGAGCTGCAGAGACTGAAACGTGTGAACCCCACACGTGAGGCTGCCCAGCCTCAGCGCGACACAGCTGGGTTTTCTGTTTCAGGACCATCCTCCCGTACACGTTTCCTGATTCTACTGCGTTCTGTTCGAGTTACCAGAAATAGGTGAAGTATTCAGGATACGAGTTCACCAGCGCTCCCACAATGGCACAGCTGACTTTTACTCTTTTGTTCTGAGTTCCTTTTTTAAGAATTCCTAATAATACTCTAAATTAACCTTTTAACAATGGGTTCTGAGCACGGAGTTGGAGGTCTCGGAGCCGTCTGTGACAACTCCAGAACCTCTCCCCAGAGCGACAGAAGCTAATTCAGGGCCCAGCGCTGCGTTTGTACAATCAGGGCTTATTTCTCCCGTATCCGTGCGCTGACGTTGCAGCTGCTGTTCAGCGCCCTGTTGCCGGGTGTTGAGGATTTCAAAGGTTGGATTTTGTGATTTACGCTTCCCAAGACCAGGGCAGCTGCCCCTTTCGGAGGCTGATAATACTGGCTTGGTACCGTTCACGCTTTATGTGCTGGAGTTTGCATTTCACTTTGTTTGCCGCACAAGGGTACTTTTACATCTGTTGGCCTCCCTCACTCTGCTGTTCACACGTTTTTGGCTAAGCAACGTGTTTTGGGCCCCATTCCCGTGCCTGTTGAGGACACGGTCATTGGCTGCTCCCCGGGAAGTGAGCCGTGCCATGCTCTGGCACGGTGCCGAGCGGTACGGGGGAGGCAGCGGGCATCGCCCCAGCTCTGCCTTTGTCCACCTTCGCAGGGGATGGACCCCCTGCCCGCCCCAGCCCCCCTGCGCCGTGGGGAGATGCTGCGGGTGCTGGGGGCCTGGCCGGTCTCTGTGTCGCGCTCAGCCTGATCCAGGAGCCCGCCCTGGCAGGGACAGCTTGGGAGAGCTGCCGCGCCGGCCACGTGCATCTTTTTCTCATGGCTCTGGTGCTAATTGCAGGCAGCCAGTGCGGTTTGGGGGCATGCGTCTTCTCCCTCCCAGAGACCCCCCAGGCACTTACTCTTCCTTGTGCTGCCGCGTCCGCGCCGCAGCGATGCCTGTCCGGAGGCGGCCGCGCCCCGGCCGGGCGAGGTGACGGGCACCGGCAGCAGCGCCGGCTTCAGGGCTCTGCTTTGTCTCGGGCCGTTTTCCGAGATGCTCCCCTGCGAGGAGAGCGAGGAGGTCGATAGCGTCCACGAGGCGTACAGGGAAGGCATCTTCGAGTCAGAGAGACTAGATTTCCTGTTTGAAAAGGAAAAGAAAATAAGTTCAAAACCCCCGTCAGCCTTCCCCACCAGCACATGAGCCAAATATCGCTCCGAATTCCGTGAGAGAGCGGGCTGCGACAAAGTCGTTTTGCTAACTCGTTAAACGAAGGAAAAAACCATTCCTCTGATTCTTCGTTACCTTTTTGGGGGGGGTGGAGGAATGATTTACGATTTAATAACTGAGCAGTGATTCATCAGGTAACTTGGGCTTCTATTTGTTATGAAGGGGTTTCCGAAGGAGGACAGGACAGCAACTCCAGACGCGGCGCTCGTGGCTGGAGTGCGTGATGAAGGTGTTTGTGGTGGCTGGGCTGTGCTCTCCGTTGTCGGCGAGCTGGGGCCGGGTGCTATCGGAGGCTGCACGGGGAAGAAACGGGCTGGGGAGCTGAGGGCTGAGCACCGGCGCGCTCGAGTGCGGGGAGGGTGCTGGAGGGCAGTGCTGGGGTCACAGCAGCGCAGGGACCTCGGGCCTGAGCCGAGCGGTCTGGCAGAACAAAACGTAACCAGGGAAAGAGAAGCGAGGGGGAAGAAACCAAACGGCGGTGGAAGTATCTGGGAGTGTACGGTGACGTTTGCTGTGTCGCTAGCAGGCTTTCGGGGGGGCAGAGGCTGAGGTGCCCCGTGCGCAGCGGCGCGCGCGCCTGGGTGTGCGTGCGGCAACGGCGCTGCTCCCAGCACAGCTCCCGGCGCCCATCCCTCCCCGCTCCCGCATCGGGGCTGGACCATCACCTGGACCATTCAGCACTGGAAACCCTGCTCCAAATAACCAGACACAGTCCTGGGAGAGGCAGCTTCGCTCAGCCCCGCTTCCTGTGTGCAGAAACAGCACCACGTTTCGAAGGTGTTCTTTGTTTCTCTGCCTCACCTGGTGTATCTCAGGGGAACTAAGGGTGCAGGCCATTGTTTGGTTTCTTTTTCTTCTCTTCAATGGTATATTTTAATTATTGCTCTTTCTCTTGTATGTTTGTTTAGGAGAAATAAAAGAAGTGAGCGCTGCCAGGTGTCATCCCGCCGGGGCGAGGAATCCCTGGCTCTCATCAGCACCGCAGGAGTGCCTTGCGGCTTCTCTGTGGGAACGATAAGACCCCAAATCCCACGTGTTACCTGCTCCCCCCTGTGTGTTTTCAGTTCATGTGAGGAAAACCAGACCTGAAGAGGGGAGCGACGTAGTTGCTGGGGAAGATGCCCGCTCTCCCCGTGACGAGGGACACGCCGCGCAGCCAGCCGTCGTGCTCCTTCCCGAAGACACGGACGCCTTCTCCCTTCTGCAGCTCCAGCTCGTCCGGTCCGTGAGCCGCGTAGGAGTGGAGAGCCACGCACCTGGAGAGACAGGGGTGAGGGCAGGGAGCGTGGCGGCTGCCCCGTGCGGGATGGCCGGAGCGCATCCCGGACCTCCTGGCTTTAGCTGTGCGGAGAACGGACGCCGCTGCCTGCGCGGGAGCGGCTGCTGTTTGCCTGAAGCCTCTTCAGCAGCTCTCACACCAAACGTCTGGGTGCTGCCGTCACTGCGGGGAGAGCTCTGCCCGTGACCTCAGGCCAAAGGGGAGATGAACGGCGGGAGAGCCAGCAGGAACGGAGAACAAAGCCGCTCCGTCTCTGGGCCTGCCCCAGAGGTGCCAGCCAAGGGCGACGAGCGCTGGGGAGGAGAAAACCGCTGCTCTCCACCGCCCGCAGCGGTGCTCCGTGAAATAACTGGTTACGGCCAGCGTGTGCCTGTCCTACGGCCAAGCAGCGTGAGAGTGTGCGGGGAGGGCGCTCTGTCCGAGCGATGGCTCCAGGAATGCCTTCTGCCTTTCAGGTGCGTGGTGAGCCGCACGTCTGCCTGCCCTGAGCGTCAGCTGGAGGCGCGGGGAGGAGCGCCGCTCATACAGCGCCATGCGTCCTGACGCCCCTGCCTCCCTTTCCCCATCCTCCTGCAAACGGACCCCTGCGGGGGGGGCTCTGGGGCCTCAGCCGCTGCCACCGGGCCTTTGGGAATGAAGTGGGCAAAGGAGGAGGTACGGGCTAGCGAGGAAACCGGCCGAGGTGGTCGTTTGAGATCCCCCTAGACCTCTCTGTCGCGGTTGTGGGACCGTGACTAGGTGATGAAGCTTTGTTCTCTGCAGTGAACCACGTGTGACCACACAGCCAAACAGCAGCAAAAGCAAATGGCGTATTTTTCAAAGCTTTCCCCTGTTTGTTCTTTAAAGAACTTTAATTTGTCTTGAGTGCAACACATTTAATTTGATTGTATTGCTGCTGGTTTTTTTGCAAGGGGAATGTGATCTGCTCCCACATATTACCGAGTTACAGCCCAGCACAGCAATTATCAGATATTAGTTAAAAACCAGAAACAGCAGACGAGGTGTCTAGATAGCCACAGGCTGTCCCATGTTCTGCAGCGGTTTGTCGCTTTGTACAGGAGCCATCTCGAAGGCGCGAGCCTGCGGCTGGAGGAGCCCGGGGCGCAGGCAGCGAGCGTCGCGCCCCGCAGCGTACCTCCCGTCCTTACGTACATGTGAGCCGACGCGTGGTGCTGCAGGTGGGGGAGCGCGACGATGGCTGCCGAGTGCCCCAGCGGTCCCGGCGCGGGATAGTAGGATGTGCTGACCTACAGGGAGAAAGCAAACGACGGGTTAATATGAATATAGGCTTACTCTAGCCGCTGGAAGAGCAGCTAAAAGCATTTGACAGGCTTCACCCACCCTTCAAAAAAACCCCAAAGATATTTCAGGAGAAAGAAGAGTTTGGGGCATTTGACAAAAGAAGACCAGGCACAGAGAGGAAGACTCCCGGTCCTTTCACCTCCGTAGCAAGAGGCTCCCCGGGGAACAGCTGGGTTGGGCTGAGGGTTCTTATCCCAGCCCGTGAGTAAAGAACGTGTTGGGACGGGTAACCTGCCCTGTGAGGACGGCCGGAGCAACGCTGAAACAGGATAAACGTAAACCAACGGCCGCGACTTCCTAGTTTAGGTTTGAGCCCTAAACCCGTGACTGTGGCTGGTCTCAAGCGTACGAGATCCCCCGGAGTGGGGAACGCTCCTCCACCTCTCTGAATGAGGCGAGGACCTTTGGCGCATTCCCTGTCCCCGGTGCCTGCTTCGGGAAGGAAAAGCAGTTTGGGAAAAGAGCATTTCAGGCCCAGACTCCGCTAACCGGGAGAGACGGTCACGCTTGCCCAGGTGAGGGCTGCTGTAACTGTCGCCGTGGCACTTGTTATTTATTTCGCTCCAGCTGGGAGCACTGGCATTGTCTAAACCCTCAGTAACACTGTCCTTGCCCAGTGATCTTTCAATAACTGTTATTAAAGCTCGTTACCACCTCTGTGGTGTCCCAAGGAGCTCGGCAGCCCCATGCGTACGCGCGGTGCAGACCGTGCCGGGTAAGGGCAGCAGCCACACCACGGGCAGCGTCCCAGCACGGCAAAGGCACTCGCGTGGGTTTGTCCTTGGTTTGGGGTGGCCCTTTCCCCACCTACGGAGGGGCACCAGCCGCCTGGGTACCAGCCGGGCCCGCGCGCTGCGTGGAAGGGGTGGCAGCGCCCCGTCCTGCGTCCCCAGGACGCTCTCTGCTGACCTGTCCCTTCCAAGGCACAAAACCTGTCCCAGGGTGAACGGCTGGAGCGAGCGGCTCACCCCCCTCTGCAGCTCGGCGCTGAGCCGTGCTGTGCCGCTGTGGGAGCGCGGCTGCGGCCGGGAGGTGACGACAAGGCCCCCAGCGCGGCTGGGGCGTCCCGGGGTGTCCCAGGGCAGCGGAAAGTCGCCGGGCTGGGAGGCGGCCGGCAGTCACGCTCTCCAGCAAAGAGCACAGCACCTTTAATGGTGCCAGCTGTCAGGGCGTTCGTCTCCTATGCATCCCAAATCTAATTTCCAGTGGTCATGTCTGTAACGTGGTGCTGGGGCACTGGCTCAGCAAGGACCTAGGGAAAAAGAAGTGACTCACCAGCTCTGTTGCTCTCCAGTAAATTAAGTTAATTAAAAACCCCAGCCACTACAGCTTCTGTCTCTGGGCCCGGAGCGGCAGGTCAGCGTCAAACCACCTTTGCGTTCCTCATTCTCTAGTCCAGATAGGGTCAGACCAGGCTCTCGTATAAGTGAGGTTGATGAGAAATTATAACTGTTTAATAATTTTGATAATCAAAACCTTTGGAATGTGGGGGTTTGGAGTTTCTTTTTCCTGCACTGGAACAAAATGCCAAACTTTTGCTGGTTTTCCTGATGGAACTGTGTTTAAACGTCCACTTCTGGACGGAAAGCTTAACCCTTTCTGTCTCTCTGATCCCGCTCCGCGTGGAGGCAGTGTTCCCTTCAGAGCCTGCATCAAAGCCGGTTTTGTATTCTCGACAGAGAGGAAAGAAGACACAATGAACTATTTTCCAGCCACGTGTAACTGCTTTCAGCATTCCCTTTTGTGGATCTCCCGTGAGAACCTTGCAAGCCCTTGTAAGTACAAAGAGTTTCCCTTCCTGCCTCTCCTGAAATCCCGTGCTTACCCCATCTCTTCTCCCAGCGCGTCCCAGTGCGATCCCAGCTCGGCCCCTCTCTGCGCGCCCTGCAAACCTGGGCAGCTCCCTGCCCAGAGCGCTCGTGGCGGGGAGATCTGCCCCGTCCCAGCGCGGCGGCTGCAGCTGGCGCTACTGGAAGTTGGGACCTGGAAGTTCTGGATCACTTCTGACACAGAAAAGCCGAATGTACGTGATGGCTGATGTCAGGTTTATCAGCTTGCTTAACAAGCGGCAAAGGGTAGTGGCAGGTCTTGGCCAGCTGTTTCCCGACCCAAGTGCGCCAGGCCCAGGAGAACGAGCTCACCTGTGCCTGGGAAGAGATTCCTGCAGCCGCCGCTTTCCGCTGGAGGCGGGGAGGGAGGGCGCAGCTCAGCGACGCCGCACTCCCTCGCCCCGCCGCCGGCCCGCTTGCGCAACAGGCACGGGCATGGCGTGCCACAACCCTGCAATCCGGTTCTGGCTCCCGCCTGAGCCCGGCCTGGCACCACGAAGGGGAGGGAACGCCGGAGGAGGGCTGGCGGCAGCGTTGGCCGCTGCCGGTGATTCCCTTTTATGGGCCGAAATGCGTCTGCCCTCATCCTTGCTGGTGGAAACGCCAGGCAGGCAGGCGTGTTTTGGAAAGCCCTGCCAACACCCAGCACAGCCTCTTCGGCTTCGCTTCGTCAGCCACGCTTCGCCGCTGCGTCTGCCCGAGGTGCACCCCTCCTGCTCCCGGCCAAGCGCCGCAGCGCTGGAGACGCGACTCAGCCGGGGGACGTGTCGGGGTGCTAATGCTCCTCGTGGTGTCCCTCAAACGTGTGTAGTCTCATGGCTTGGGATGGGTGTCACTTTACTCCAAACTGCTGTGGAGCCCTGGGGTGGATTTCAGCTGGAGCTGGGAAGGCTGAGCCGAGCCGTGGGCTCAGCTCCATCTGCTGCACTGTGTTTATGGCCGCCCACGGGGGTCCAGGCCCCCCAACCTCTGCAGGCTCGCTAGGGAGCACGGAAGCAATTAGGGATGTGGCTCCACCTACTCTTTTCTTTACTACATTGCCAGCAACAGAAGACCCCAGCTTGGTAGTGGTGCTCCAGGGCTGTTTTCAGGGCTGGCAGTAGGCACACAGCTGTTCATTACGTCTGAACTTCTGGTTTATCTGCAGTAGTTTAACCCAGGAAGCACAGATCTCTTCCTTCCAGGTGATGGAACACTGCTGTGGAACAGCCGCACTTTCAGAGACGTGCTGCTGGTTTTCCACTCTCAGCTGACGCTGAGTTCCCACCAGAAGCTGCTGAGCAGGGCAGACTGACCCACGGGACCAGCACCGGCTCATCTCTCCCGTTAGTCCTCGCTCATGCAACCTTGTCCTAATCGTGAGGGATGCTTATCAACAAATCCACCCCTGCAGCTTTTCCGTCGACTAACACCAGGAAAAAGGACGCGTGACCTCAGTGGGGTACGGCCGGCACAGGCGAGCCTGGCTGCGCATATCTGGGCTTGCAAAAGAGCCTCAGCCGTGCAGGTCAGTCACCGCAACCCACATCCAGACAGGGGAAAAGGAGAAGCTGCAACCTGTGTGGCCCCGTGCACAGCACAGATCCTCCCGGGAGCAAAACTGTTGTTCAGAAGAAAGGAAATTCCAGCCCCTCTGAGGCAAAGCGTGAACACGGTCACTCTGTGGTTCTGCTGTTGACAATAGCTCACCCCGAGACATTTTGGGCAAGACTACATGGGGTTTGTGAGACGTGATGCCATTCCAATTGAGTTACGGTTCTATTGTAAGGCTTCATTTCCTCTCACATAAAGCAGGACCGAGCATCCGAGGCTCTTGCGGGCTGTTGCGAAGTACAGAATGCCTGCTGGGTTTTATTGCACAGACACCGAACTACCAGGGGCTGGCTTATTGCTTTGGAGAACGTTAGAGCAACCTTGAATATGAAAGACGCCATATAAATCTAAACAAACCCTTTTTTCTCCCATTTCAGATGATCTGTGAAGATTGAACTGAGATCTTTAGCCAGAGCATGAAGAAGGAACGAGACTCCTTTGCCTCCTACAACAAAGAGCAGTTGCAGCCCCAAAGGTCAGTCTGCGTTTACTGCCTCAGCCCCAAACTGGCCGCTCTCAGCGCAGTCCCGGGTTTAGGATGCAGACCCAAAGCACTCCCGGTAATTGCCCTCCCCCGGCAGGCACCATTTGCCAGGACGCGGGCAGATGCGGGCAGAGGACGGATTTACCGTCGGGCAAAGCCCCGGTTGCTTTCCAGAAGGGCTGACAGCCCTGCGCAGAAGAAGCAGGAGGCTGCTTCGTGATTCTGTAGCTGTTGGAGCAGATGGGGCGTTTTGTGAGGAGGCCTGTCCTCCTGCCTTTGGAGAAACCCGGGGCTGCAGAGAGGAGCTCAGAAAGGCCCATCGTCAGTGTAAGGCAGGAGAGCGGCCGACGGCTGGCTTTGGCTTTAACTCTGCGGATCTTGAGAACTGCCTGCGTTCCATTTACGTGGATATATGGCAGACCAGAAGCTTCCTTGAATCTGGGCACACACACGTGCGTGTCTGAATGAGCTGAGGCTCATTAGCTCCCTCGGGAATTCATCTTCCATGCTACTTTCTAAAATGAGAACTATTTTATTTTGCAAGTTAAGCTCTCTGTTTTCAGTCCTGCGCCTGGAGGTCACTGCAGTAGGGCAGAAATCGGGATGGGAATGTGCTTTATCCATGTTTACTTATTCTAGTGACTTAATTTCCCTTTTTATGAATTCACCTGGGTCCCTGAGCTCTGAAGCCAGACCTTTCCCATTCAAAGGAGGGGAAAAATCCCAGGCAGCCTGATGCGGATGGCATACCTTACGGACGCTGTTAGCGCGAGTGCCTTGTCTTTGCACGTTTGTGCTTTACCTTTCGAATTGCTGCCCGCACATCGAGTGCGTCCTGCACCCAGGATTTGTGTTTCGGACTTGCGCTGCCCCTGCAGCACCCGCGCCGCGGCTCCTTACCTGGAGAGGGGTGCCGTAGGGAAACTCGGCTTTCTCGCTGCTCTGGGTGGCCACGGTGGGGTTGCTGGAGCTGATGAGCACGGGGGAGCTGATCTCCAGCGCCTGCCGCTCGGCGGGCGCGTGCACCATGCGGTTGAGGGTGTTGAGGGCGGTGGTGATGGAGAACGGCCGCAGGCTCTTCCGCCGGGAGTCGGGCACCTTAGGGAAGGCGGGTGAATCCGTGCCCTTTGCTTTGGGAGACGCCGTTCGCAGGGACGCAGACTTTAACTGGGGGGACCAGTGGCTTTTGCTGGCCTGCAGGAGCTGCCTTGCCATGGAGTTTGGCTGGAAGAGAGAGAAGGGAGACGTGGTGGCATGTTTCAGAAGTTACGCCTGGCATAGTGGAAAAAACTGGCGACTGCTCGCTTTTCCCTTTTTCCTCTCTTTTCCTATCTGGCGGCAGAGCTGGGGGCAGATTTCAGATGACGTGACAAGCGATCTTTAAAAACTTGTGGCTCAGTCATTTCCCTGGTATGTTTTCAGTGACAAATCCCGGATGCGAAATTACTGATGCAAAGCTGACAGCAAAATTAAAATTGGTTTGAAGAACTTGTTGCTTAGACAACACGTTCCTGGGGCCACGCGCTCCTCCCCACGCTTTACGGAAAGCTTTGTTTCTTGTCAAAGCCTTTGGCTTGCAGAGGTGTGAGGAGAGCTGCTGACTTGCTGGCAGCGTTATAACCAGTTTAACTCTAAATTAGAAGGGACGTTTGGGCACATCCTCCTTTTCCACTTGGTGCTGGCACGCCTGGGTGCGTCCCGCGGGACGTCGAAGCCCTGCAGCTGACGGCAGGGCACGAGCTCAGGGGAGCCCGCACCGCGGTGGCTTTCCCAGCAGACCTGGATCTGCCCAGCCACCTCTCTGCGGGCTCAGTGTGCACGGCTGGATCCTGCTTCCCTCGAAAAACGCCTGGCCTGCGAACCACCGGGCTAACGGGGAAGGGCCAGGCCGTGTTTGCGTGCGGGCAACGTTCCAAAGGTATTTCTTGGGAACTGCTGATCCGGCAGTGTTAATGGCAAAGGGCGTGTGGTGACAATGTCTTTTACCACGATGCCTGCCAGAGGAATTAATCATGATTTATTGCTGACACTAACGAATTGCAAAACTTTTTGATTCTCACCCACTCGTGTGAGGCGAGGCGCCTGGCCGCGGGCCGGACGGGCCGGCTCTCACGCCAGAGAGGAACGGCTCTCTCCCAGGCACCGTCATTCCCGTTTCCCTCCGCCTCACTCCACAGCCTACGCATACGTACGCATCTAGGATGGCAATATTGTCATTTCTATGTAATTAAACTTTACCCTTAACCGGAAACATTCTTCTGCCTTCTCTAACACCAGGAGCCGTGATAAAATGGGGCACAGGCCCAAGTGTCAGAGCCAGGAAAAGCCTGGCATCTCCCAAAGCGGGCCCACCTTTGCCTTCGCCGTAATTAATTTCTAATTCCCTGGTGGCTTTATGAGGCCCTAACTGACTTATTTCTGTTAACGCCAGACTTAAATCAGTAATTACTGGAGCTAAAATGATTTCATTAAATGAGAAGACATTTTACAAAATATATTAGAGCTTCAAGTAAGATGCTTTACCAGTATCCCTTTATAAAATAGCCACAAAGAGATGCTTGCTGTAATTATGATGATTACCAGTATTAATTTTATTTCTAGGAATTCTTGCTGGTGCCGTTTACACCCTGCATCTCAAGCTAAACTGGGGAATACAGTTCATGTCCAGACCAGTGCTAACACACACTGCCAGGGACCGGGCGCCTTAAAGGTCTCAGGTGCCGGTGCCGGGAGCGCCGCCTGCGACGCGCTGAGCTGGCGCTGGCGGGGGGTGGCCAGGGGCCACCGTGGCCAGCCAGACCCCCGCAGCCCCCGAAAAGCCAACGGGATGATCTCACCAGGCAGATCCCCCAGCAAACAGCTACACGAGAGCTGATTTCAACAGAACCTGTCAGAAATGCAATTTTGAAATTTTGCCTGAATTTTGCATTTTTGCCTCCATTTTTTTTTCCTTGTTGCGGAGGCTTTGTTCCAGCGAGGGAGAGGGAAAGCTGTTGGCTCGCTGTCTGCAGGGCTGAGAGGCAGCAGGTGAGCCGTGTGGAGCCCGGCGTGGCGTTGGGTGGGCACGGCGTTGGGTGGGCACGGCGAGGAACGGGCTGCACCCCGCTCCGTGTGCGCGGCGGGGAACGTCCCCGCTTTGTCCCCTGACTCGCCCCCTGTCCTCGCCAGCCCTGCCGAGGTGGATGGTGGTGTCACCAGCCCTCTCCTGGGGGTGAGGTGGGTTGCGGGGCTGAGGATGCGCTCGCTCTGCCATTTCCGTCAGGGTCTCTGGGATAGCTTCTGATGCGTACGCCTTCGGGGACGCCAGCCTGGCTGCCCTTACGCAGCACAACGCTCCAACTTATTTTTAATTTAAGGCACGAGCGTGGCTGAGCCGGGACTGTGGACACGAGTCTGAGGGCGAGGACCTGAAAAGCCTTTGACTTGCTGGGTGGTGCCCATCGTGTGGACGTGCCTCTGTAATCGCTGCACACCTAACAATGCAATGGCATTTCAGCTGCGAACCAAGCGGAAAACCCCTCGGTAAGTGTCGAGGTGACCGCGGTGACGCTGCCGAGCGGCTCAGATCGCCGTTTCGGGCGCTGCGGTGACCTGGCGCTGCTGGGGCGCAGGGGTTTGAGCCACTCCGGGGAAGGGCTGGCGTGCAGTGACCGACAGTGGCGTCTCTGCGGAAACACCTGTATTCCGAGCAACCGGGCAGAATTGAGTCCCGTTAACTTTTGAGATGTTCTGATATCATCTTTTTAAGGATACCTGCCACGTGTGTGGGGGCTAGTAAGGAGAATTTCACAGAAACAGATTTGTGGTTTTCTCTCTTCCAAATTAATGAGTAGAGTTTGGGGCTAAAACGTTAATGGCTCCGAGGGCGAAGGGGTGAGAGGTGGCCGGTTCCCGCCGGCCAAAGCATTTACGCCGTGCAGAACACGTGTGTGAGGTTTCCACCCGAGCTGGCGGAAGTTTAGCGTTAGCCTTGCAGCGAGGGAGTCTCAGCTGTCGTGCGTTGGGGCGCTGGCTGCGAGGGACAGGACGGGGTTGCAGGGTGGCACTGCGCTCAGCCTCTGCACAGCTCTCCCGGCCGGCTTGGTGCCAGACTGCCCTCGCCTTCTGCCCAGGGACGGCAGGGCGATGGGGCGCGGGTGGCCGCGCCGCCGAAGAGAGGGGGTGTCCCATCCCGGGGGGGCTTGGGAACCCTACTGATTCCCAAAGGGAGCTGCGATGGGCTGGGGAGCAGCAGACACCGCACGGTCTCAAGGAGGAAACAGCCCAGCCCGTGTCGCTGGCTGCCGCGGGGTGCCGTTACCTTGTGAAACGCCAGGCCCTCCTTGTTCTCGGGCTTATCCCTGCTCCTCAGGTCAAGGCTGCCGAGCGCTCGGCCGAGGGGCGGCGGCAGGGGCAGGTGCTTGATGACTTGCACGGAGCTGGCTGGGAAAACGCCGCTGAGCCCGTTGACCTCCCCCAGGAACCAGTTCTCATCCAGCTGTCGCAGCAGCACGATGATGTCCCCCTTGTTGAACCTCAGCTCCCCGGGGTTGTGCCCGCGGTAGGTGTACAGGGCCTTGGCCCGCGGGACCTGCGGGACGAGAAACAGCCCTTGCAGTTCATCCGCGATAGTGATGCCTAACGTAGACAGAGTTCCCCAAAAGCATTCATAATTACTGGGAAAAATGTAGAAGTCTAAGGCTTAAGCATGCATTTATTGGGATTAACTACCCACATCCTTTCTTGATGCCTTTTTCTAATGAAGACAAGCTCCAAAATACTTATGCTAAATTTGTACCAAGATGAAAAGCAGGCTGAACTAGTTTAAGAATATTAAGAAATAATTAATGCCTTCGACTGCTCTTCCCGTGGGATCTTACTGCCTGCTATGAGGTCTCCTCTCACACAATCTCTGTGTTGATGAACCCGGATATTTCTATGTCAGAATGACCGGGGTCGCGGCCACCGTCCAGCTGGCCTGGCAGCTGTCACCCGCGGTGGCCGACAGCGCAGGGCTAGGAGAACGTGCCGAGCAGGGTGAGCGCGGGCCACAGCTCTCCCGGGTTAGCTGCCTGCCCCAGCGCTGTGTGGCCCTGACTTTATTTCAGTCTTTACTCGGGGCTACAGGAAGAGAGGCTTCTCAGTGTTACTGTTGCTGCAGCGTAAGGTGAGAAAGGGGAGATGTACCACACCAGGAGGGATGAGGGAACTTTACCATCTTGACTCTCATCAAAGTGAAACGACAAAGTTCACTTAAAATAACTGCTTTGCTGACCTCTGCCCACACCAGAAAACTCCATTTAATACCCAGTGCCACAGATCACCTAGATGGCTGCGCAAACCCGGAGCCGTCCCTGGCCCCGCTGCTGTCTCCCCTGGTACAACGCCAGGGTAGCCTGGGGGACGTTTCTCTTGGAAGGCGTGCCGACACGCCGGTGATTTCTGTGCTGTGTGCCTGCTCCAGACAGGCGTGTGGGGGGCTCACACCAGAACTCAGCAATGCTGAGAGGCTCAGTCTATAGATTGTGTCAAGGACACAATGGAGATGCCTTGAGCAGGGTCGTGGGACTGGAGTACTGTGTCACACAAAAGTGCGTCCTAGAACGGATAAGCAACCGGTGTTTGTTCGTTCTTTGCCATTTGCAGCATCACCGTTGTACATGGAATGCAAAACACAGTTACGCTCTGTTGTTCTGCTGGCCCTTCGGCTGGAAGCGAATGGCACCCCTTTAACTTCTGGTCAGCCCTGAAGTGGTCAGGCAGTTGAACTAGATGATCGTTGCAGGCCTTGTAGACCCCTTCCAACTGCAGCTTCTGCCCTATCCTATCCTATGTTTGAACGCCGTGAGAAGGTGTGCTGCCTTCACAGGATGGACTTGCCAGCAGACCCCTCATCCCATCATCTCTGCAGACAAGTTTGAAACCCAAGTTGTAAGAGGAAATATCCTTGTGTACGTTTGTGAAGCCTCCATCACTCAATGGTGCTGTCCTAGCCCAGGCTCTTGTCAGTACACAGCATCTCCATCCCGTACCAGTCCATCCAGTCTCACATCCAACTGGAAACGGTGCCCAACGTGAAGTGCTCAGCGCTTCTGCAGTAGTGTGCCTCTGGGAGAGATTTCTTCTTTGCTTGAGAAAAACAGTGATTGGTGTTGGCATGAAGTAAGACAGCGGTGTGTATCCTAAACCATTATCTGAATGGTTAAGGGCTGCAGATATTGCTCTCTCCTTGAATCGTACCGGATTCTGGGCTTCAATAATATCTTGTGTTGTGGTTCATTTTCTTTAATCCCTTTTGATTCCCTCTTCTGCTGTTTCTGGCTGTGGGAGCCTCACTGCAGTTGATATGAATCTGGGAATAAGGAACAGATCCTTTTTCTGGTTCCTGTCTGCTTTCCTAGATGCGGCAGCATTTCCTTCAAAGGATTCCGTGGACCAAGATGGGGGAGTCTTTGAATTTGGGACAGCAATATGGTTTGAAGATCCTGCCCGCTTCTCCCGTGCCGGCAGATGAGATGAAAACCCCACCACGTTCCTCCTGGGCACCTCCGGTGCGGGTGGGCACAGCTCTGCCCCTCGACAGGCGGGAGGCCGTACTGTGCCGCAGGGCTGCCTCTCCTCACCCGCCGTGACGTCTCCCGGACACAGCAAACCTCTGAACTGTGTGGGGAAAAGCCAAATGCTGAGCTCGGTTTCTAGCCTCCCAGCTGGTAGCACAGCTGCACTAGATACGTGCCGAGAAAAGCCAGGACGGCCCCCAGCTCTACAGCCTTGATCAGTTTGAAGCAGAGATGCTTAAAAAAAAAAATCTAAAAAACCTGATGCCCAGGACAGTCAGGGACAAGAGGCCTTTTAGCTTTCTTCTGTGCCAGATCTGCAGAGCTAGATCATCCTTCCCCACCTTCTAGGATTTGTAAACTCGTGTGTGGGAACTGAAGGAAAAACCTCTGTGGCTGGTAGAGGAGCTCCATCCACAGCCACACGCTTCAAGCCCGGCACGTCCGCAGCTCCGGTACGCCAGCCCCACGGCATGGACCAGCACGGGGAGCGGGGCCCGTCCCAGGAGAGCCTGGCTGCGCGGATGCCAGGGGAAGCTGGTGGGGCGACGGCAGGGCTGCTGGCTCTGCATCTCCCACGGACACAGTGTGGGCTTTTGGCTGCCGGCTGCCGAGTGCTGTCACCCTGCACTGCGGTTTTTCCCAGCCAGAGCCACCAAAGCCTGCCAGCCTCGCGGGAGATGGTTGTACCAGTGACCCGTTCAGGCTTCTCCTGCCTTTTTCTGTGGAAGGAGATCAACTCGCTTCCCTAAATCCAGCCATGTCAGGGCCCAGGGCTCGGGCAGGATTTCTGCAGAGCCCTCAGCCATCGTTGGGAGGGCGGGAAGGTGAAAGAGAGAATCTCGGCGTTTCCTGAAATGTGGAAAAGCTCAGATTTTCCATGGAAATGATTTAGGTTTTGGGAAGAGAACATCTTCCAGCACTCCCAAAGACTGATGCTTGGTAGGAAAAAGGAACCAAGAAGAGAAAAATTTTATGTGCTGTGTTTACTTCAAACCATTAGAAACAGGAAGCAATTAGTTTAATATTCAGTTCTAATGAACCCGTTCTGTCTGTTAATTCATGCTAATAGTAAACATACGCGCTTGGCTTAGTGACACTGAACGTACATCGCTGGAAAAGAAGAAAACGGTGAAAAGGAGACTCGGGGCAGCTTTGCTCTCCATCAGTCCCCGAGCTGGCATGGGACACGGGTCGTGTCAGGGCCAGGACCACGGCCACTCGCCTGGGAGCAGAAGGGTCTGTGGGAACAGAGGAGCATGGCAGGGGCGGTTCTCAGCCGGGAAGACTCGGTGCCAGAGTCGGTGCTAAACCGGGACAAGCAGTGCAGGAGGAGACCTTTGAGTGCCCCAGGAGCCACCAGAAAACAAACAGGACTGACACAAACAGCGAAAACAGGGCTTGGAAAGGAGGAAAGGCACAGAAACGCGCCCAAAGCACGGCAGAGCGAACGCCCCGCTGAGGCTGGTGGGGGCCGGCGGCTGATCGCACGCTTCTCCTTCCCCGGTGTGAGAGCGGCAGCACGCAGCTGCGGGCGCAGCGCCCATCTGATCTCGGTCGCGGGCTTTGGCTGTCTTCTGTCCGCTCTTGGACGTGCTGGATCCTCTGCGAGGCATCTGTTTCGCTCTGTTTAAAGTAGGTTAATTGCAACGGCAGAAACTGGAGTGCTAATTAAATGCGGTGATAAAGACAAGGTGTGCCCGGAGGTAGCTCGCTCCGGGCTGAGGGCAGAGGGAGAGGCCGTCCCCGGCGAGGACGCGGTCCTGGGCGTGGGGCGAGCAGGGACCTGGTCTGTTTTGATGGTTTTCTCCTGTTAGCGTGTCCGGTTGCTTTTTGTTAATCCAAGGCGGCATTTCATTTTAGTGGGGTGGCAGTGGCAGCAAAATATTCAGCCAAAAATTGTAAATATTGGCATGCTCCCGAGCTGCAGAGTTCAGTTCTTTAAATTCCGTTGGGAGAATGCTGTGAAAAGCTCTGTGAAAAACTCAGCTAAAGGCCATTGAAAATCAGTGTAGAATATTTGCTGCGCGGTAGCAGAGAGGCAGCGCTGCAGGGACCAAGCACCACTGGTGAACAGAAAGGGCATTTTCCTGCGGTGCCCTGCAGCGCTGCAGCTGCAGCAGTAACACTGAATTAAATAAATAGAGAGAGGCAGTGTTTCCATCCTCTCCTGTGCGAGAGCCTCTAAGAGCAGCGGTTAGCTGAGTTGAAGGAACACCGTAGTACATCCAACTGCCCGCTCACACACTGCCTCTTGCGCTGCCTCTCCCGGAGACGCCTTTCCCCCTCTCTGTTTTCTGGGTGGTTGTAATTTTTTTCAACGCTGCTCCATTTTCTCTAATTTTTTCCCCTCTGTTTTCTCCCCCATCGTGCCTGAGCGAGATGTGACCCTGCTGTCGCCGTGCCTCTCGCTGAGCGGCTGGAGCCCCAGGGTGCCCTGTGCCTGCGGAGCCGCCGGAAGAGCCCAGGTGAGGATGCGCAGCAGGTGAGCTCCGGGCCGAGGAACCAGGAGCTCCCACCGCGCCTGGGCAGTGCGGTGTGTGGCCCTCGGGTGAGGGGCTCCTCTGTCCTCGGCCGCTCTGGCAGCAGGGATGGTCCTGGCAGATGGACCTCAGCGCCTTGTCCCCGTTCTTAGTGGATATGAGGCCAATAGGGGAGAACAGATTTTTTTTTTATTTTATTTATTTATTTTTTTTTTAAAAAAAAACCCAACTATTTTTGGCAGTTGGTATCAGCTGTGCTAGGGCAGCCATCCAATAAATACATCTGAGTCTCCCGCCGTACAAAACAAAGAAGCAAATTAAAAATATGTACATGTGTGTGTGAGGAAGCAACTCAAAGCATCTCTTCATAGCTGGGAGAAATGCGCACTATAATTATCTTAAATGAGCTAGTTATAACTTCCCTGTTATTGGCAGTGGATTAATGTAAGACCACACACTCATAGCACTGGTATTTTAAAAAAAAAAAAGGAGAAAAAAGTAGTAGTGTGTGAGGCTGGCTGGGGTGGGGGGTCACCAGGGAGAGACATTAGAAATTGTCCAGAGAGGAGGAAAGCAAAGCCAGGGAGGGCAGTGAAGAGGAGAGACCGCTGATGGAGGCTGTGAACCCACAAAGCTTGTCCCAGGCCACCCCGCTCAAAACCACGCTGGGGAGCAGCACGGCCCCGCGGTGGCACCGTCTCCGCACCAGTGGACCTGCGATACCCTGAGGATGAGGTGTAAACGTTGCGGTGCCTGGGATTCATTTACTCCTTCGCCGTTTTCCAAGCAAGGCTCATCACAACCCGCTTCAGCGAGACGAAGCTAACGACATCAGCTGGCATCCTCCTGCTTCCCAGGTGCTCTGGCTTCCCCAGCCTCCACGGCTGCCTCGATGAATGAGCGCAGGGGGTGAGTGACTAATTAATCCTTGGAACACCTTATTGCTGTTGGTGTCCAGGGGTGCTTCCTTCTCATTTACTGCGTGCCAGGGGAGGACAGCAGGAGCTGCTTCAGCAGGAGCGAGCCCCTGTCCTGCACCGCTGTCCGACAGCAGCATTGGACCTGGCCCCCAAAACTCCGCGGGCTCCCAGCGGCAGAGGCCGACCCATGGGGCTGAGCAGGCTGCTGGATCAGGAACGGCCTCAGACGAGTTTGGACCTGCACCCGGGTGGTTTCCCAGCTCTGATTTTCATAACTCCGCACAGGGAATGCCTCGGAGTGCTCCTCGCTGCACCTCATCCCTCGAAGGCAGACAGCCGCCCCTGCGGTCTGCTCCGCACCGGCTGAACGTCTCTGCGGGAAATGCCGAGGGCCTGGTCCTGATCTGGGTTTCAGGGGTGCCGCCCCGCGTGCAGGGAGGCAGTCGCTCCCCGGGACCTTGCGCGAGAGAACTGGCTCAGGCACGGGCTGTCTGGGGAGCCCCAGCCCCCCGAACTGGAGCGAGGGGGCACTGCCAGGGCTGTCCCCCCCTGGAAGAGGCCAGCTGACCAGAAATGGCCCTGGGACGTTGCAGCGAGCTGGGACAGGCAGGCCAGCCACAGCTGTCTCTCCCAGAAAGTCTGCGGGGTGGAGGTGGTGGTCCTTGGCGCACGGTCTGCAGGCCCTCGCGGGAGGCAGCGCAGCCCCGTGCTCTGCGCCAGCTCTGCCTTCCCCTCCCGCCCCCAGCACCGCGTTATTTGTGCCGAAGAGCTAAATATCCCTGCGGTGCAGGGGCAGCGGTATTCCTGTAGGTACACGATTTCTGTAACGCAGAACAGCCTCCTTGAAAGGAACAGTTTATTTCTAGGACAGTGCCAGGAAGAAGAGAAATCCAGTCCTGGATGTCTTCCAGTTTGATTTCTCTCCCACTGTGGGTTCAGTTGGCAAGTGTGTTTTGATTATTTTTTATTCTGGAGCTGTTTGGAGCAGGGCTGGCATCAGTCAGGGGACTGGTGTGCTGCGTGGGGTGGCGTCCGGGGGGCCAGAGCCGGGATTCACCGGGACTTGCTCTTCAGGGAAACGTGTTGAGTTGGACCCTGCAAGCCTCTAACTCCATCGTGCTGGCCCGACGCCTGGGTAGCACAAGTCCAAGTCCAGCCTAAATGTTAAACTGTACTCCCAGCCAGAAAGCTGCTGCTGCGGGGCAAAGAAGGGTCCATACCACAGGATGGAGGAAGCTCTTCCTACCAACCCTGTCTCCTTTTCTTCAAAGAACAGCACGGCGTGACGAGGTGGTAGGCACATTTCGCTGCCCCAGACCCACACGTGAGCGCCAGCGGAGTACCCGGGTGGCTGAAGAAATGTTAGAGGATCTCTGCTCTTGCCCGTGGCCTGGATGACCCATCCATCTCTGCACAGATGCCCACATCTTCAGTGCAGGGCCCCCACGGCACAGGGACAGGCTGTTCTGCAGCACACAGGGAAACATCCAGAACATTCAATGTGCGTGGGAGACGGAAAGCTCCTGTCCAGACCCCCCCGTGCGGGTGGGGAGGGCGGTGAGGATGAGATGGCCAAGCGGTCCCCGCTCTCAGGGACGGTGCGTGTTACCGGAGGCTGTGCCGGGCGCTGAACCAATGCAGCAGCGATTCCTGCCCCGGAGAGCGGGCTGTCCAAGGAGACCGTGCAGATGAAGGGTGGGGTGACGGTGGAAATGCCATCCCTGCTTTACCCGTGGGATGGTACCGGGGGAGCGCGAGTGACTTGCTCAGGCAGTGCCTCCAGGACTGACCTGAGAGCACAGCCCGGCCGTGCCGCTGCTGAGCGCTGATCCGCACACTGTGGACGAGAGCTGGTTGTTATCCACACACTGACGCCAAAGGACGTGCCAGCTTCTCATAAGGAGAGATAATCAATAACAACTGCCGTCCGTTTTGATTACTAACTTTCTGCAAGCCGCCTTCACATCCTGCCACCGGCTGCCTGCGTTTGGATGGATGAATGAGCCCCACGACGTCTCCTTTGTGCGCTCAGCTAGTGTGGTTTCAGGGCTCTTTAGGAGCCAGTTGGATGAAAAGAGCTATTTGAATGTAAATTAATTGCCATTACAATTCTGTTTTTCTGCTTTTCGGCACAGGAGATAACTTCAGCCTTGTCAGAGAGAACAAAACCATCAAAAGTGAACTTGTCATTTCGATCTCTTCACATAATTACGTTCTGAGGAGTCAGACAGTTGGGTGGTTTCTGCATTATTCCTCCGGAGGAGGCAGCTCCCGTGTTCCCAGCACAAGCAGGCTGTGTGCACCGGGGGTACAGAGTCAGTCCCCTCCCGCTCGGGTCGGTGCTGGAGCTCACCCCATGCGCCCCGTTCCCTCTCGCGCTCGCCGGGACGCGAGGCCAGCGCTGGCTGTGGCTGAAGCTGGCCCTGCGCTGCGTGCCTTCACGGGGGCTGGAGGTGTGAACGGTACAGATTCAGCTGGGTATGGAAAGCATCCTCTGAAGACACAGGTGTAAGGGGGGGCAATTTACAGGCTGAAGAGATGGAAAGCAACCGAAGGCTCTGCAGAAGCAGGTACTGGACGACCGGGCCTGCGTAACGTCACACCCCCTGTAACTCACACCCCTGGACACGCCACCGCATGGCTCAGCCGCTTCTGAAACGTGCCTCTTGTACTTCTGGCTGTGTAATGCAGACGTGAAACGGAAAATGGGGAAAATGATCAAAGAACATACAGAGCAGCTGTTATCACGGAGAGGCGCAGCGCTGGCTGAAGCACTGCCGCAGGCACCCAGTGCCGAGGGGAGCGCCCGGCTGCGTGCGGGTAACATCCCCGCGGCCCCGAGGAGGACAGCGCCGGATCAGGCTTTGATTTGCCTGTGTGAAACCACAAGAGAGATTGAGGTGGGCAGGAGGCGTGCCAAGGTGCGCGCAAGGCAGGAGTTGGCCCTAAGCGTGGCTGTGCTTCGCAGGCGCGGGCTTCTTGGCGCATGCAGTCGCAGGGGCGCGGGCGGAGCGGGACGGGCACCAAGAGCTGCTCTGTGCCAGGGAAGGTGGGCAGGCCGGCAGCGGCCAGCGTGGGCCACAGCAGGGCGATGCCAGGGACCGGCGCATGCGAGCCGCAGTGCCTGCGCAAAACCTTTTCACGCCTCTTCCACTTGTGGTTGCTGCTATCAGATGGTTTTGTCTCTGCTGCAGTCAGCAGTCTCAGGCGGTGGTTAAGCTGTGTGTCATGGTTTTAAGCCGCACGGAAAACAACCTGTGTCAGCCCTCGGCGTGCCCGGTCACGATGCTCTGCCTCAGCACCACGCTTCTCAGAAGTGGCTGTTTACCGTGAGGGAGGAAACCTGCTCCCCGCTCCCTCCTGCCGCTGCTCCCGAGCCCTTGCCCTGCGCGGGGACGGGGAGCGCGCGGACGCTGTCGCCCAGCGCTGCCAGGCCTGGGCAGCAGTGCCGCTGCCGCCGCGGGCACAGGGCCGGGCGCTCTGCGAGACACGATGGGGCTGGCGGCGGGAGGAGGTCGAGGGACGGCGCTGGCCACCCCGCGGGCAGGGACGGTGGGTGTCTGTGCTGCGGCCCTGCGCCTTCTGATCGCCCAACAACCCAGGATTTTGTTTTCACAGTATTTCAGGGAAGTGCTCACTTAGTGATGGCACATCTCTCCATTAGCCTGCCACCTCCGCTTCGCAGCCATTTGGATGGCAAATCAATGACTGCCATGAAGTGACGGCCACCAGCTGGGCCTCGCCTGGGGAGGACACTGCCTGCCTGGCCTTGGGCGTCCGCATCTTGCCCGGACCCGGGGCTGGAGCCAGGAGCCGCTCTCCCCTTTCTGTATTTCCATTTCCCTGCACAGACCGACCGACTCTGTAGCCCAGTGATGCAAGACGCAGCCCGATGCGGTTTCCCAATGGGCAAGGCTTGCTCTTTCCTCCCTGCAAAGCCAGTGAGAAATTCTGGGCCCATCAGTTGTTCAGGGTCCAAAGGAAACCCTCTTCAAGGGGTTGGATTGCCGAAGGAGGCATGTTTGTCTCGTAAAAACTGCCTCCTAAATTGTGTCCCCTGTCCACAAAACGGTGGTTCCCGAAATCAGGGTAAGCTCAAATGTCCACTTAGAAGCTCCTAGGGAGAAGGTTTACCTAAAAAAAAGGTCATGTTTGTTTATTCATTTGCACAGTGCCTTGCACAGTGGAGTCCCGATGCTGAATGGAGTTTGAACGCCAAACAGTAACAGCAGAACAAGGTCCGGCATTTAAGAGCACGCAGTGCAGTTTTCCTACGGTGAAGCGAAGGAGAGCGCAATGTTTAGATGGCAGCAGTGAACGGGTCTTCTCCTCGCCAAGATCCAGCCTCACCTCTCCCAGGATGGTTTTTGGCTCCAGCCCTCCCGCACCGGCAGAGCTGCACGTGAACGCGCCTCCTCCTCTCCTCTCCCTCCAGAGGGAAAACGACAAACCCAGGCCAGCGACCGGCTGTGCGGACCTGGGGACGGCGGCCAGCCACCAGCTGGGAAACTCTGCGAGAAGAGGAAGGCTCTCAGACTTTCAGCCTCCGCGCTGACCACGATACTCAGCAGGTGAACACGCACGCCGAGAAACCCTGCTGTTCTATTCCTGACTTGCCAGCTGAGCCTGACTCATTGCCTTGGTAACCAATTAAAACGCTTTTATGTGTTTGCAGCCTGGTACCTAATTTTGTAAAACCAGGGGAACTGGCTCCTGCTGTTGGCCGTGGAGGTCCCTTGGCTTTCCCCCGCCCGCGGTACCGCCCGGGAGCGGCCCCGTGCCCGTCTCGAGCCGCGGCGCTCGGCAGCACGGTTTGCAGGGGCGCTTTGGGCAGCGGCGCGCAGCTGGGGGAGCCGCTGGCGACAGGAGCCAGCATCGGCGCAACCCGCAGGGAGACAGCTGGGAGCCTCCGTGTGGCAAAGGAGCGATAAATATCGCCGTGTGCTCTCCGGGCGCCGACACGGGGTCAGCCGGGAATCGCCACGCCTGTCGCCGTTTGCCGGGTGCCCGGGTTTGGGGCCTTGCTCGCCCATGGAGAGTGCAGAGGGGAGTTTGCTGGCAACTGAAACAGCGATGTTTCTGCAGGAGAAGAAAATACCAAGCCAGGCGCTATGTATAGACGTCGTGTGCAGGTGGCGACGTTGGAGTGCGGCGTATTTTTATCCCACAGAGGTGTTATCTGTCTATCTCCCGTGAAGTGCTGGCGGGGGTGGTGCAGCGCTCCGTTCACACAGCGAGAAAATAGCCGGTCACAGTTAAATGTGCGTGGTCTGTGTTTTCCAGAGGCAAGCTGTCATACTCGGGATTTTTCTCCTCTGGCTCACCGCCCTGTGTTTGTTGCATGACAAAGTTCATCATCAAGTAGCTGTTTCGTGGCCTGGATGAATTTTTGCCGTGTCTGGGGTACAGTTTAGGTCTGCTACTCACCAGAGAAGTACGGGCGTTTTGCGTACAGCTCGGCACGCACGACCTGTCTGCTCTCACCAGCGGCAATGCGGTGTTTAGCCTAGGCTGGGACTGAGGCCAGATAAGAAGGATGCTTCGGCACAGGACGTAACCACATCTGGCACATGCCAGGGGCAGTTCCTAAGAGTTCAAAGGCTTCAGCAAGGACTATTTATGCATTCACCTTCTAGCAAATCCTTTTATTCTTAAATTCCAGACAGTTTACTGTGTGGAGATCCTGAAAATCCAAGGCCTTGTCCTCTCTGCGTAGACGTTAAAGATCTTAAAACCTGGCCGCCGTCCCGGAAGCAGCTACCGGGCAGTGCGGTGGGCTCTGCGCAGCACTGCCTGCGCGGCTGCCCCCGCAGCGGCTGCCCCGGGCCCGGCCAGTCCCTGCATGGGCACAGCTGGGCACAGCTGCACGCGTACGTGCCCACGTGCACAAAGCCAGAACGTGCCCACCCCAACTGAGCGCATAGGGAGTGGATTCAAAAGTGACTTAAATGCTAGCAAATAACATCGTTTGGGATGAGCTCTGACGAGAGTATTCCCTGTTTTTTAAAGACTGGCTCTGAAATTCCTGACTGCAAACCGAGTATGTATTACTGCTAATCCAGCAGCTCCACGGGGGCCTGCTCGCGCTTCCCTCTCGGAACGGTATGAGTTCTTAGCGTGCTTGGTGATGAGGGGATTTATTTTACTTTTTTGTCTTAATGGATGCTCATGAGAATGAAGAGCTAAAAGCTGGCAAGGAAACATCTCTGCTGAGAAGAGAAACTTTGATCAAACTTGTGATTTTTCGCAGCTCCATGGAGTAAAGGAAGTTTATTTATAGAGCGGCTTCTTTAGTAAAAACAAAACAAGTCCTGCATCCTGCTTCTGATGGCGAATCTGGCTGCAGTGCAGCACGGCGCACCTTAATTTCATTTGCTTTGTAGCACCGAGTGGTGCATGCTCTTAGTGGTAATTAGCAGTCTGTGCAGATTGGGCTGCCTTTCTTTGGAGAGCACACGACTTTCCACTGCAGTTGCAAATGAACGCTGCCCCAAAGAAAAGCAGCTGCGGAGGGGCTAGCGGTGGCGGAGCAGGATTGCACGGCAGCTGTTCTCACTGATTCCTGACAACACACATCTGCTCTGTGGCTCAAACCCTCTGGAGGCCTCTGCTCCCCCAGATGACTTCAGGTGACCATCCTCCCACCCAAGCGCTCCACGTCGCAAGGAGCTGGCACACCGTCCGTATTACCGCGCTGTGCTGGCACTTCCAAACGGGGCCCTGCTGCTGCCGGGCGCAGCGCCGCCGTCACCGAGCGCCAGCTCAGGGGAGGGTCTGCGTGCACCGGTGTCCCCCAGCGCGCCCAGAGGAATGCGTGGGCCTGTATGCGCGTACTTAAAACCCCCAGACCCAAAGTGTGACT
Organism: Ardeotis arabs; assembly: GCA_011801015.1. Lineage (NCBI taxonomy): Eukaryota > Metazoa > Chordata > Aves > Otidiformes > Otididae > Ardeotis > Ardeotis arabs. The sequence goes on along the minus strand of JAAGAY010136956.1, from coordinate 20,986 downwards.
AATACATTGCATTCTTCACTTTGCAGTCAAGGATTCCAAAGTGGTTTATAATTAACTAACTAAGTCTAAGAGCATTTCATGTAGCTTTTTATACCCCTTCACCAGAGGCACAGGGGGTCAGGGGGCTCTCCCAGCGCTGCAGGGAGCCGGTCAGCAGCCACAGCCCCCTCGCCCAGCGCTTGCTAGCTCCACCGAGTCCCAGGAGTTTGGTCTTCAAACGCTTTTGGGAGCTGCAGGCTGATGGATGTCGCCATTATATAATATCTCAGCAAGTTCCTACCTGTCCTGAGAACTAAACGTAAGTGAAAGAAATGTGAAACCGGGGATAGAGAAGAAAAACGGATGAGCGTATTTGTGCTTTTCTAGCTGGGGCTGGGGGAATCCAGTTGGAAAAACTACAAACCGCCTCATTCTCAGCTGAAACGCCGCCCATAATGGCAGCGGCTGAGAACCGCTGCTGTCTGATGGTTCGTACCTCGCACAAACAGCACCAGCAGCTCCCCTGAGAGCTGGCTCACAGCGAGGGGCCTCGCTGGCCTCGGCTCTGCCGCTCGCGGGAGCTGGTGGAGCAGGGCCACCCGCCGCAGAGGCTGCCGAGCCGCGTGGGTCGCTGCGGAGGGGCCGGCTGCAGCGTGAGGACCCCGCTCACCCCCGTCCCGCTCTGCTGTCCCAGCCGGCCACCGCTTACCCGCCGGGTGCTGCAGACGCGTCCCGGCTGTGCTGCGTCACCCACCCGCCCCTTCTCCCCCAGCACCGCCGGAAAAGCACTGCCCGGTGCCTTCGGGGACTGAGCCACGTTTCGCTGAGCTAAAGCATAATTTCTGGCCGCAGAGGTGCATGTGGGAGAAGGGGACGGCCTCTTCCAGGCCAGCTCTCCCGCATCAGGCAGCTGGCCCAGGCCCTGCCTCCGTGCCGGGCAGGCGCGGCTGCCTGCCGCTAAGCTGCTGGGCCAGGCAGGGCTGCCAGCGACTCGCTCGCATGGCCGCACGTTCCAGTGGGAAATCCTGAGAGAGGAGCTCCTGAGAGATGGCTGGCCGTGATGTGTGATCCATCCAAGACGCCACAGAGGTTCCCCGGGATGCACACACCAGCCTGTACCCAGGGGTCCTCCGCAGCGATCCCCCCGCGCGGGCACCGCCGCAGCACTCAGCCAACAACGCCTGCCTGACCTCTGCCTGCGAGCTGACAGCTCCGCAGCTCTGAGAAACGCTCTGAGGTTTAACAGCTGCTCGAGTCAAGCGTTTGAATGTTACGAAGAGATTTGTGGAGATGATGTATAGAAGGGTCGTTCAAGTGGGAGAAATGGAATCCAGGAATGTAGCACAGGAAAGGTGAAGCCGCACGTCAGGCTCTGCCCCAAACTCAGTCGGAGCCAAGCTACTTTAACACATCCCATATCATGTCCTCATTATTTAAGAAAAGCTTGTGCACTGTTAAAGAAAATGACAGGAGCAACTCAGGATTTTAAAATTAGCCTAGGAAATAATCTCTAGATAAAGTGAGTGGAGTTTAATATTTTTCATTAGCAAACCTCGAAGTACTTTGCCAGGACATAAGCATCACTACGTGCTCTCCTTCCTTTTCAGGGGCTGGGGACACCGAGGCGCAGCGACAGGAAATACCTTTCCCCACCTCTAACAGTTACAGCTTTGCCATTCCTGCTTTAATCGCTATCACGCAAAAATCAGCACACTGCCCAAAAGTCAAAGTGCCTGAAATGCCCCCCCAAAGGCCAGGGAGCACCTGAAAACTCCCGGGAAAACAGCTGCTGAGAAGTTTTTGCAAGGAGAAGGTTTTGTCTCAGCCTGCGCGCCAAGGCAGTGACTGTTGTAACGAACTCCAGAGAGTCAAACACCGCACGGGAACAGCAGCCGGATTTACAAACAAAACAACCTCTCTACTTCAAACATTCCTGCAATGCTGCTAACAGGAAAGTTTCATAGCTCTTGGCACAGGAGAATACAGCTTTCTGAGAGTAAAGGACGCGGACCCTCCTTACCCCTTCCATGTGGATCCTGGGATTTGTCGCCAGCCGGTGCTGGTGGAGCTGCAGCCCCCTGGGCACTCTCCTGAGGGAGGCAGGGGAGGACAAGACCCCCGGCCGCTGGATGGAGCCGAACCTGGTAACGTTCTGTCCACACCTGACTCCATCCAGGAGGCGAATGAGGAGCAGGTTGGAGGGCAGCTGCTCGATGCTGCAGAGGACGAGGGTCCTGCACTCTGGGCACCTGAGCTCCTTCTGGGATTTCAGGATCCTCTGCAGACAGGGCTTGCAGAAAGTGTGCTGGCAAGGCAGCACCTTCGCTGTGGCATCGAGCTTTTCAAAGCACACGGGACACTCCAACAGGTCAAGGAGAGCCAAATCATCCATCTTCAGTGCAGAGCTCCGTCACGAGCGGAGCCGGAGCCATCCGCGTGCCACATCCACCGGAGCGGGCTGAGACGCCTGCCTGCGAGAGCCGCACCGAAATCCTGGGCTCAGACAGCTATCCTGCACGGAGGGAGAGGGAGGAGGGAGAAGGAGCAGAGCTGGGCTGCTGGCGTGTACTGCATCCCACCTACATTGCAGAGCAGTGCCTCACCAGCCAATTTGCAAATGTATACTTTGCGCTCGCATCCCGGTTTGCGGTGAGTCACTTGTGAGTCAGTGCGCGCGAGGGGACGGCGTTCGGGCTGACGCCAGCGGCAGCAGCCCCAGGTCCTGCTCGCTGGGCAGAGCGATCCGGAGCCTGAGCGGGGCCAGCTGGCTCCCTGCCGCCGGCCGGGGCCGCGCTGGCTGCAGCGGGACGGGCATGCCCGGCCTTACCGATGCCGTACGCAGCGTTGTCTTTAATGCTCCTCGGTCTGCGGATCAGAACTGACACGACAGTAAAAAAATTTACCAGCTCAGGAGATGGGCGTCCCCGATAAACATCAGACTTGGACCTGTTTACGCTCAGCTCCGGCGGAAAGCAGCCGCTCGCCGCACACATCCCTCACACACCTACACACTGCCTACGGTGTTCCCATCGGTCCCGATTAAGCTCGCTCCCTACCCGTTTTGACAGCAGTTCTATAAAAAGTCCTTCAAACAGCAGCACTCTCGCAGGTACCTGGCAGGGCCGTGAGGCGCTCGGCAGCGCCGTCCTCGCCCGCCTTGGCTGCCTCAGCTCTCTGAAGCAACCCGAGACGATTATTCCTCCCACAGCCTGAAGTCACTCAACCTGTTCAGCTCCCCGGTGCTGCACGCTGGGCGAGACCGAAGCGCACACCACGGCGGGATTCAAGTCCAGACTCGCGGCAGCCGCGCGGCCCTACAGCGCAGACGGGACGGCCCGCGCCCGCTGCGTGCCTGAGGGGCCGAAGGGGAGCCTTCGCGCGGGGAGCTGGGGCGGTGCTGGAAACAGTCCTACGGATGCTCGACAAAACAGCAACCGCTCTGTGGGACAGAGGGAAAAACCGAAAAGCGTGTGTGTGTCAGCAGGGCCGGGGCTGACTCCCCGTGCGACTTTCAGCGCGTCACCACGGGCTCCAGCAGCTCCTGGCCGTTCTCGCTCTGGGCTGGTGGGGCGGTGGGTGCTGTGCTGGGGTGAGACGGCCAACGCCGGGTGCTGCGTGCGCCCCGCTCCTGCCGCTGCTCCCCACGGGAAGCGTGCCCGCGCGCTGCAGCGCGACCCAAGCCCAACAGCCGCAGCGTGGGGTCTGATGCGGGCACCTTCCCACCCCAGCGCGGCACTGGCTGCGGCACAGGGAGGCCGGGGCATTTCATGGTATCTGACATCTGCATTCACTTTATCAGCTGAATTCCTGTCTCGAGGTCTGCCTCGCTCGCACGTAGCGATGGATTGCCCAACGAGAGAGCAGCAGAGGTAGGAAAGAGCCCAGACAGTTTTCCCTCCAGCCCCTGCCATATCTCAGCCGTGTGTTTACAGCCTACAAATACTAGAGGAGAAGGCTGTAAATCTGAAGGGATGGTTTCTACTTGATCCTCTCACAGATAATGCCATCAGGCTGCACTGTGTCCCTTCCCTTTTCTCAGGAGGACTCGTTAGAAGTACGGAGTGGAAATGATTAACGTATTTTTTCAAAAGTTCTTCCCCCCAGATCATGATTTTGTTATAACAAAGATTTTCTTTTTTTTTTTAAATTATGTCCGTTTGGCTAAATGAAAATGTTGACAAACATCTCCCAGATAATGCGAGAAACCAATGACCTCGCTCTGCTTCATCCCCGGTTTCCTTTGCCTTTGGAATTTCTTTGCACTCTGCCATGTGCTCTGTGCCTGGCTGACTGAGCGCACGCTTTGTAATAAATGATGCTGCAAATAACATCACCTCATCTCCGGCGTTTTTAACTGCAATGCGTGACACAAACAACACTGAAAACAAAGGGTTTGAAGGCAGCTTTTCTTTTTTACATATTCTTCGCAGTTTGTGCTCTGTGATTAACGCTCGTGTTGTGTTTCCATCTGATTGGGAAGGAAACAGGATTAGAAATGTCTTGCAGCGGGCAGGGGTGGTTCTGAAGCCGACTGGCTGGTTGTGTGCACGCCGGTTAATGCTCATCTCCCACCAGCTCTGTTTTGTGAATGCTTCTTCAATTTTCCCTAAACTTTAAGGGCCAGTCTGCTTCAGTTGTACTATCACGACAACGGGCGGGACTGAAACCCCGACAGCCGGTGAGGCGGCCGGCCGGAGGCAGCGGTGACCGCCTGGGCTGGCCGAGGGGCCCCGTCAGCGCGAGGCCCGGCAGTGGGAAGCACACTGTTCATCTCCCGAGCGTGCCACCGGGTGCTGAAGCTCTGGGCAGCCCCTTCCCCGGAGCCAACTGCGACTCCAGCCCCTCTCCCGCCTGCGGCACGCGGGCTGCGGGTGTACAGGGGCTTTTTCCAGCCACGAGTTTCTAAATGGCCTGGTGCAGCGAGGCTCTGATCCTGAGTGCAGGCTCTGGGTTCTGCTGCAATATAAAAGGCAGTGATGCTAACGCTTAGCATTTATATAACACTTTAAATCTTCAAAGCACTTTCCAAACGCTAATTCATCTCTGGAACGCCCCTCGGGCTGAGCACCAGCCCCACTTTATGTGGAGAGAACCAGGAGAGGAGGCCGCACAGCATATCAACATCCAATTTGGGATCAAAGCGTGGGGCTGTCCTGGTTCTCCACCTAACGCTCAGACCATCCTGCTGAACTTTATGATCTGCCACCGCCGCTCCCTTGCAACGCGTCTCGTAATTGGGCTTACAAAATGAAGGCAGAGCTGGAAAGCTGCTAGTCCTTCCTTTTCATTTAAAAAGGCTCCGTTTGATGCTGATGCTGTAATTAACTCCAGGCTGGACGCAGCGGGGTGCCTGGTCTGGAGGACGCTGCTCCTCGGCAGCACCGGCGCTGCGGAGGCTCCTGCCCGGCACAGCTGCGCATTGCCTGCTGCCGTCCCCGTCCCGCTCCTCGCCTTACCAGCGCAGGGGTGCCTCGCACCGAAGGGCTGAAGCCGCTGAAACACGTATTGACAGAGTCTTTCAATCAAAGAGGTTTACCATGAACCTGGAGGTCGGGAAACAGCACTTACAGCAGAAATAGTCGCTCTGCTGTGCCCGTCCTCACTTTGGCGCTGAGCGGCTGCACACACGTGTCTCCCCAGGGAGCTGCATCCTTTGGCTTCCCCCACCTCCAAAGTCGACTCAGAAAAGAGCTCAAATGATCCCAAACCAAACAGCAAATACGTTTTGTCCCCATCGTCCCGCAGGAGCCGTGCTGCCCCGTGAGCGCTTCTGCCCACCTGGACAACGTCACGGCCGGGCCAGGCGGTGTGCCCAGCCTCGCAGGAACTCCTCCGCACGCTCGCTCCTCCGAGGAGAGGGCTTGCTGCCGCTCCGGAGAGCACAGGGGTTTACAGCCGAGTCTCTTGCTGCCGACGCGCGAGCCTTGGCGAGTTGTTCCATGGCGAGAAGCGTCAGTTTGTGCTCTCAGGGCTGTCACGGCGCGTGCCTCGTGAGAGCCTCAGTCTCTCCCACCACCTCGCACCGAACCCTTCTCCTCTTGGCTTCTCTGGGAGAAAATCAGAGGGATTTCTGTGTTTACCTGAGTGTGTGCCGCTCCTCCTGCTTTAACCCCAGCTCGTGGCTCTTGAGTTTCCAACGCATAAAGACAATGGTACAAAAGTATTGTCTTTACCAGCTCTGAATTTCACCGTTTTTAACATTGCTGGCTATAGCTGGTTCTGGTGGTTATGAGACACTAACATATAAAGAAGCTCTACATTTAATACCTTTAGATCACAAAGAACTCCATGAGGTTGGATGTAATTACTCCTGTTTACAGAGGGGGAAAAACAGAGGTGGGGTGACTCTTCGAGGTCATAAATGCAAGCAGTGGCAGAGAGGGGAGGGAAGCCGACATCAAACAACCCTGTGATCGGCTCTGCCTCGCGCATGGCCTGACGTACCGGGATGCACCCTTACCATACCAAAACCCACTCACTCGCTTTTCTGACAGCTGCCTGGGCAGAGGTACCAGAAGACAGGGCATTGTTACAAGAAATGGAGAACTCCACTCATTTCACACGTATCATACTGTTTCTATACTGAAGGGCAATGAAACAGGGGAAACCTGCTTGTGAAAGCCCTGCTGTGGCAAAGCAAACCCTTGGTCCGTACAGCCATGGAATTTTTAAGCTGCTGCTCTGTCAAACCAAGCGGGTTTTGTGGGGCCCACCGGCAGCACGACTCCCACGGAGCTTGGCCACCTCCAGTCTTCCGGAGAGGCTGGAGCAGCTGTGTCTCCGTTCAGCGACCCCGGCGGGCTGTGGCACCTCTGGGCGCCGTGCCGGGCGGGCTGCCCTCGCCCCGGCTGTGCGAGGCGGCCCTCCAGGCCTGACGTCCCGCACGGGGCTGCTGTGGGCTCCCGAAAAGTCCCCTTGGCAGCGGTGGTGGGGCCACTCTCATTTTTGGGTCCCTCTGGGCTCCTCGCTCAAAATAACAACAGGGAATGGCGTGAGCAAGAGAGAGGAGCTTCCCTCCATCACTCCTCGCCTCGTGTGCTCTGGAGCCGTCCTCCTCGCCCGTCCTCCATCCCACCACGCAGCCCAGAGCCCGGGCAGCCAGTCCCGCAGGCGTCAGGGACCCCATGGCTGCTGCAAGCGCCGCGGGGGCACCGGGCTGCGGTTCAACGATTGCTACGGCCCTGCTGCGGATGGGGAGTGCGTGTGCTAGGAGGGGGCACGGGCATGGCAGCGCTTCCCGGGGGCTGCAAAACGCCTCCGCTCCCCTGCATCTCGCGAGTGGATGCCTCACGCCTCCTCCTCCGGGGAAGAGGGACCTCTGGGGCTGTTTTTAGCTCCTGGAGGGCAGGGAGAGGGGGTGCCTCTTGCAAACTGCACAAATTATAGCTCTGAAGCTAACAGCTTGTCCTCCTACCCACCCCAAACACAGCGCGCGGTGCTGCCGCTGAGGGAGGGCGAGCGGCATGTCCTGCCTGTGCCCCCGCGCCCCGAGGGCCGGGAGGGGGAGCGGTGCCCCCCTCATCTCGGGATCGCTCCCTCTGCCCCTCAGCTCCCCCGCGGACCGCGAGCCATGGGCGTACAGTCGCAGCGGTGGGATTCGACACATGGGCTCATGCCAATTCAGAGGAGCCGGCACATTTAGTAAACACACTGCCTTCGCTTGAAGACATAATTAGGCCAGCGCGGATCTGCAGGGATGTGCACAGCACGGGGACCTGCAGCCAGGAGTGCAAAAGTCTCCCTGAAATCTTCCACCTCTCAGCCCTGCACCCGGTCCCCTCCGCTGCGTCCCGGTCGGGCAGGCAGCCAGCCGCCACAGCTCCCTGCTCCCACCGCCCCGCTCCTCACCCTCCAGAGGGGCACACCGTGGGGACAGACCCCCGGCAGCGCGATAGCAAGTCTGTCTTTCACCTTTTCGCCTTTTGTTAGGGATGCACCAGCGGGCAGGCAAAAGCCAAGCACGGAGCAGCCGTCTGTGCTCATGTAAGAGCAGTGGTTTGGAGAGCGGCTTGTTACTCTGAGGGAGGGTCGAATGCTGGACTTTGGGTGAACGGCCTTGCACAGTCCTGCTGTCGGGCAGCACGAGGGCTTCAGCCCGTTCTGAAGTAGCTGGAGCACCGTGGTGCCTATCCAGAAATAGAGAATTATTTTTAAACTAAATTTATTCACTGATTTTCCTTAAGACAGATTGTTATGTATTTGTTTGAGCGTCATTAGAAGGAGCTGGAGCGAGCAGCGAGCTGGAGCTGGAGCAGCAGCGAGCAGGACACCACTCTCCCTGCCCCGGGGAGATCACCCAGACCCACTCCTCCTCCTCCTTCTCTTCCTCTTCCTCCTCCTCCTCCTATCTGGTCTCTGCACCGAGGGCTGTGGCGGCAGCCCAGGAGGGGAATGGAGGTGATTAAAGGGGACACCAGGCTCGGGGGGGTTCTGGGCCAGACCCAGAATAGGCTTGTGCACCTCTGCACCTGCGAGGTCTGAGCTCCGGCACCGCATCAGAGTGGGTGCAGCTGGCAGGCGACGGGGTGCCACGGCCACCCCGCCCGAGGACAGCCGCCCTGCGCGCCGTCTGCATGGGTGACGGGGCTCCGACAGGAGACGAGAGCCATGCGGCGGGCTGCTGGGTGGCCTGGTGTTGGAGTGTCCCGGGGAGGGAAGGGTGCTGGCAGCCCCTGCTCAGGGAACCCCAGGATGGACAGTGAGACCGTGCCTCAGCAGACCAACGCCGCTGCTGCCAGCCCCTGCTCCGCGCTCCTGCTGCAGCTCTGTCTCTGCTTTCTGGTACATTTGTCCTTTTTTCCCTACAGCGCAGTGAAGAACCGCAGAACACCAGCACTGAATCCTGCTCCACTGGGGCTTGCCCGAAAGGCTGAATCTGCAGGGATGCAATTCTCATTTTTAAGATGAAGAGAAATAAGGGTTCCCAAGCAGCAATGGGCCCGGGCACCAGCCTAGCAGGCCTTTGAAAGCAGCTTTGGGCACTCCTCAGCTGCTCCTCATGCAGCTCTGACCACAGAAAATGCCAGGTTTCAGTTACCTAATTAAACACAGATGCAAGTAACAGCCCAGTCTGCACCCACGCATCACCTCCCAGTGCTCCCAGCTGCTCCTGGCCACGGGCGAGTGCCGCAGCCCAGAGCAGGGCCCACAGCTCAGCCGGCGAAGCTGAGCAGGTTATAAATGCTGCTGCTCGTGGCTCTGGGCATGGAGGGGATGCTGGTGGGACAGGAGGGGGAGCGTGGGGAGGATAAGTATTTAGCAGACTGCTGCAAGTGTACCTCTGCTTGATGGAATTAAGGAACAGCTGGCTCAGCTGTCTGCTGCTGGTTCGTTTGGTCGTGCGGTGACCTGGGGGCTGGCAGTCTGAGCCGGCTTCCCCAACAGCTCCTGCTCGCAGAGCAGTGCTGCTTGTGGAAGGAGGTCTGGAGAGCGGGATCCGGGCTGCTCCTGAGCCCAGTGAAGAGTGGAATGGTATTGTGGGATCGGAGTCCTCGTGGCAGAGTTACCCTGAGATGCTCGCTGGGCAGTGCCGCCCTCATGCCGTGGCTGCTCTGCTCTCTGCCCAGTGCACGCGTCTTCTCCTGAACGCCGGTTTCAGGCTGTGCTGCTGCTCTCAGGAGGAGCTGAGGGAGGTTTGCCTCTGTAGGCGAAACTCAGCTCTTGGGAATTTCCCTCTTTGAAGCGCTTTTTCCTGTTTTTTGTTTCTTTGTGACTTCAAGATTTTTGTGCTTACTTAGGGCTCTCACCGGCCCAGGTGATGGTCTCCCGGGCTGGGGTGGGTGCGAGGTATGCTGGCTTTCCCCAGGGAGCCTGGTGCCGCTGCCAGAGGTGCCGGCTGTCCTCCGCTCCCGCTGACCTCAGCCCCCAGGAATGTGCGGCAGGCCCTGCCCGCGTGTGAGGCGAGGCAGCAGCCAGCAAAAGGAGACCTCAGCTTGGTTTCCTAAAGAAATGGAGTCTTCTGAACGTGCAGTACATGTGAGGTGTGGATGTGCAGCTCTCCATGCCTGAGCCACTGGCTAACGGGCTTGCTAGAGCCAGCAGGCTAACGGCTGGGAGGGGAGACGACGGCTCTGTAAATACATCCGGAGGTAAAACTATCCCTGGAGAAGCGGTATTAAACCAAAGGACAGTATTGGCGCAAGCACAAATGAGTACCAACTGGCTGCAGATAGATTTTGGCTGGAGAGGAGAATATTTCTAATTGTGCGAGGAGCTAGCATCTGTAATGGAGAACAGCAAACAGAGGAAAGGTTCCCTTTGCCAGCAGTCAGCTATGGTCAACGCGGCGTGCCTGAGCTGCTCACGCGCCACCACCTTCACCGCAGCAATGCCGCTATCTTCCCTACCACTAAACCTTGCACCCAGCAAGCGAGCCCTTCCCTTCTTGCTCTTCGTGCATCCAAGAGGTGTCTACATGCTGGTGAGGTTTTCCTAGCATGTACCCAAATGTAACTTTTTCCTCAGGTTAGTGGCTCCGTTTGTGACTCCACGCAGAATGTCTTCTCTCCTGCATTACCTGCTGGCCTCTTCAGCACGCACAGAGCCCGCTCCAACGCCTTCAAATTATCACCTAAAATTATTGTATTGACCTGCCGACCTGAACCTTTCTGCTTGCTGCTCCCACGCTGAAGCAAGCGTAACGCTTGTGTTCTTGCTGTCAAGCTTCTACCTGGCTCCTTCGCTTCCTCTGCATCAGACCTGCCCGCTCGTCTGTGAGCTCCAGCCCTTCAAAGCCCTGAAATAGCAGCGGTGCTGAGGCCTGGTCCATGCAGGACTTACAGGAGAAAGGGGCGGATCGAGCTGCTCCAGCAAACGCAGCGAGAGCTGAGCTTGATTCATACAAATCAAAGGTTTCATGTAAGGTGAGCTCCTCCTGTTTGAGATAGCACGGGAGACTGACAGGTGGTTTGGCAGGGAACAGGCGTGTCCGTGGCTGCGTGTTCACCCAGGCGTGTTCACGCATGTTCCCTTGCTGGAACACACATCTTCTACCTGTGCCTACAATGAGCTCCCGCAGCCCGAGGAGCCCGCAAGAGCAACGCTGTCGGGACAGAAACCGCCCTTACGCAGGAAGGCTGGCTGGGGTCTGCGCTGCAGGGGTTCCCTTCAAGTACAGGGTTAGAGCTCTGATAGGATAAACGCTTCTGAACCGCCCTCACAGCGTTTCATCAACCATCCTTTAACAAATGTCATAAACCAACCTACTGAGAATATTAAGCTTTCAGAGTGCTGGTTCTGAATTAAAAGAGGACAGCCTTTGCAGGAGGTAGGCAGAAAGCTAAGTCCCATTCAATGAAACTGCACTTAATAGTGGAAATTGACTGAAATCGTGGAACCTGAAAGAAGAGAGATTTAAACTCCTGTTGTGCGTACTTGACACAAGTAGGTATCAGCAGAAGTTGAACCCAGACAGCAGTTACTTTGTAGATGCATTTTGTATTAACCGTACTCTTCCTTTTTTCCCTCAAAAGGAAAGAGAAGCCCGAAGCTGGGGATGGGTGTGGCGGACAAACTCCACTTTAACAGAGCGACAAAGCACATGCAGCAAGGTACCGGGTCTGGGGTAACCGGTGGGGATCTCCAGCAACAGGCTGTCATGGGAAGGCAGTTTGGGTCGCTGCCGCCGCCGGGATGGAGGGCTGCCTCAGTGCCCAAGGCAGGGCCCTCAGCTGGTGCTGAGCAAGGCTGGCTGTAACCAGCCCCCGGCAGAGCTGCGCAGAGCAGAGACCTAACACTGACATCCCGTCTCCTCCAGGGTCACCCAAACCCTGCCTCTTCTGCTCTGCACCTCTGCAAACTTCTGCTTTGCCTACTGGAAAAGAGGAGGACCAAACTGGAATAGCTGTGTTTTCTGTGCTCCTTGAGCGCAGGCAAGGGTGTTGTGGTTTAACCTGGCAGGCAGCTAAACACCACGCAGCCGTTCGCTCACCCCCGCCCCAGTGGGATGGGGAGAGAATTGGGAGGAAAAAAGGTAAAAGTCGTAGGCTGAGATAAAAACAGTTTAATAATTTAAATAGAATTAAAAAAAAAAGGAAAATAACAAAAAGAGACAGAGAGATAAAACCCAAGACAGACAAATTATGCAAATGAAAAACAATTGCTCACCACCAACCGACCGCTGCCCAGCCTGTTCCCCGAGCGGTGGCTGCCCCCTGGCCAACTCCCCCAGTTTATATGCTGAGTGGGACACCATATGGACTGGGATATCCCTGTGGCCAGTCTGGGGCAGCTGTCCTGGCTGTGCACCCCCAGGCTCCTCACTGGCAGGGAGAGAGAAGCTGAAAAGTCCTTGACTTAGTGTAAGCACTGCTCAGCAACCGCTGAAACATCAGTGTGCTACCACCATTATTCTCATCCGAAATCCAAACCACAGCGCTATACCAGCTACTAGGAAGAAAATTAACTCTATCCCAGCCAAAACCAGGACAAAGGGACTGTGAACGAGCAGAGGATCGGGCCTCTAGTCACCCTCGGGAGGTGACTGTCTTTGAAAAATGAAAAGCAAACCCAGAACAGTCAAAAGGCCCTGAAAGCCAGCAAGAATTACAAATAGGGATTGAAAGCTGGAGAGAAAATCTTAATTAGATCTCCACCAACCTGTAGAGGAAAACATTTGGATTAAAATGAAATGGAGCTTTGTACTCTCAGGGTCCCAGTGCAACAATGGATGAGGAATTATTCACATTTGTTATTTGTGAAGCTGGATTGCTTTTTCTGTGAACTTGTCTTTTTAACTTCTCACCTTGTCAGAAAATTGTGAAAAGCTGCTGGGATGGTATATTTGGGGTAGTTCTTATCACGGCACATAACAGAAACATTTCCATGGTTTCAGAACATGGGCAGAGTTTAATTTAATCCTGTCCTCCCCAAGTGAACTCCTCTCCTCGTGTGGTGAGCCCACCTGTCCACCATTCACCAACCTGCCTTGCATTTCACTACCATCGACGTTTTCTCTTTGTGATCATCTATCAATATTTAATACGGTGGTGTCAGTTCTGCAGTAAGATGAGAGGCACTACTAGAAACCTTGAATTATGCATTGTGTGGCTGGGGGAAGCTCGGGACAGTTTTCTTTTGGACCCAAAGCTCTCAGAGTTGATCTCCAGGACCTGCAGCTTGAAGTCTAACAATGGATGAGCACCAGAAGAAACTCAGTCAGCGGCATGAGGGAAGGCCCCGCAAAGTGAGGTTCAAAATATCGTCAGCTTACAGCGGGCGAGTGTTAAAACAAGTCTACGAAGACGGGCAGGAACTAGAGCCCCCTGCCAAAGAGCACTCTCGGCGCTTTCTCCGCCACAGCTTCGAGCCAGGGGAGCATTTCTGTGGGGCTGGGGAAGCGCCAGAAAACAGGCTGTACTCGCCAGCCAAGCTGACTGCCCAGCGGATCAGCATATTCAAAGAGGACACGAAATACAGCCTCTCCAGCAGCGCGCCGCTCCTCAGCGACTGCCCGGCCAGCGACAGTCACTGCAGGGTAAGTAACGCCCAGCCTGGGGCTGCAAACGCGGGCAGCCCACTCCAGAGTAAACCAGTGTATAGCAGTGTGGTGATGGGAGTCTCAGACTGGAACCTCATTCAGCTAAAACTCAGTGTTGTCAGTCCAGGATTTTAAAGGGTGATTGTAAATCTTCAGCCTTTATCCCACAAATTCCGTCTTCTACTTACTCTGCAAATGGCAGGAGCCATGTTTCGCAGCAGCGCAGGCAGCAAGCGAACAGCATCTGCCAGGTGTGCTCCGGCGTCTCACTGGGCTGATCTGCATCTGTCCGTTCTGTAGAATAACATATAACATCTCCGTGTACATAAATGCCTATAGATAGTAATCCTCATGCATCTAAAGCAGTCAAATGCACAGCGGATATTACTTTAACTAGTTATATTTTAAATATTAAAGTTGCATGACTTGAGCTGGCTGAAAGGTTGGTGCCACCGGCAGCGTACCAGCCAGCCTCCAGCGAGGCAGCCGCATCCTTTCAAGGCAGAACTCCCCTTCCCTGGCTCTGAAAATCCCAGCGTGGTTTCACTGGATACTTTGTTAACATATAATTAACGCCGTTGATATAAAGTGTCTCTTTAGTCCTAATAAAAAGCCAGTACATGCATAATATATGTTAAGTTGATTAATGCACAGGGATTACGTTCATTTTCTTACCCTGGCGAATTGGATCTGTGTGTCCTTTACTGCCGTTCGGCTTTATCAAATCTAGATGTGCCAACTAAACCATTCATGTAACAGCGATGGCATATCCACCCTGCTGGGAACAGCCGCGTCACGCTGACGTGCACGCGCTAAATGGGGTACGTTGTACTGATCTCATCAGCAGGCTTCCAAAACTTGAGGCGAGTCTGCTCAGAGAAAAGGTGATAAAAAGGAAGATGGTGTGAGGTAAGCTGGCTTGCTGACTCGGTGCCAGGCCTTTCCCTGGGAGATGGCTCATTCCAACGCGGTCCAGACTGAACGACGAGCAGTGTTGGCAAACGAGCCAGCCCGCTGGCCAGTCCCCTCGCGCACCAGCCCCGTCCCGCCGCGCCTGCTGGGCCATGGTGCCCCAGCTGCTTGCAGAACGGTGAAGAACCGAATGTCTCCAGAGGGAAACGCGGGGTCGCTCCAACACGCCCACCGCTGCAGTATAGAGGAAGCTGTGTCGTCGTCTGCGGTGGTCTTTGGGTGAGCAAGGAACGTCACTCTGGCATTGCACTACTAAAGAGACTGAAGTGCTTCAAAGAGCACAAAATGCTTTTTATGGCCCCGATTTGAATACATTGAAAGTCTGTTAATTGTTGGTGCTAATCAAAGTTGTGTGTAGGAAACCCAGATGGCTGATATCTGACCTATATTTAGTTGATACACTGGACGTCTACTTTAACTGAAAATATCAAACCACGCTTAATCTCTCCTGCCTAAGGATGGAGCACTACTGTGATCTTATCCACACCATTAATTTGTTCTGCGTTCCTGGGTAACGCTCACCCGTACTCCCCAGTTTCCCTAACCATAAATGTCCTGAGTAATCGCACTATCCAGTACCAGTTCTGTTTTGTATCAACATGCCTTTGGTCTCTGGAGACACCACGTCTGCGTAGCGCGTACGAGGCTTGTAAAGCCTCCCGCACAGGGTAAGGACCGGTGCTCGCCTGCCTCCCCCCCACGCCTCTCCCATAGCGCAGCAGGTGCCCCGCGGCCCGGAGAGCCGTCAGCCGCCTCACGCCAGCTGATGGGACTCTGGCAGAGTATTTTCTTGGAAGAACATCTCTTCTTGACACAGATACTAAACAGAGCGAAATGTGAAGAGTGTGTAAAACAATAGGCTATGGTATCTGCCAGGTGACACCTGTGCAAAGGGAAAAAGGGACCAGGTAAGCAAAATGCTGCTCAGAAATGTTTGACCGTACCCAGTTTAGCTTTTAAATCATTAGAAAAGAATACAAATTCAAGTGTGCCCAGAGATGGTGACTGAGACTGGCTCCTCAGCGCTAGGAACACAATTTAGCATTAGATAATGAGGTTTTTTTATCATCTGACCCTTTTGCCAGCATTAATAAATGACAAAGAAAAGCTTTCTTTTACATCTGAAAAACTCCATCAGAGGCTGCAGAACAGGGCACCATCACGGGGAGTTTCTGCTTCTGGCCAAAGCCATGAATGCACCTCTCCACACCCCACACCCTCCAACTACTTAGCCTTCAAAGAAACGTAGGTCAGTCCCCGGTGCAGGGGTTGCTTTCCCACACAGGCCAGCGCCACTTGCAACTGTGCCTTCTTTTCTTCTTGCGTATAGGCTGGAATGAGAATTTGTGTCCCAGAAAGCCTTCCCCATCCAGAACGTGACATTAACGAGAGGCTCCCAAGCTTGGACCCAGAGCCTTGGTCTGATCCCGCAGCCCCGAGGGCCGTCTCTCTGCCGCTGCTCTGCTCCGTGCTCGGGGTGGCGGTGGGGAGCTGGCTCGTGCTGCAGAGCTCGCTGAGCAGATGACGGGCGGAGGGGATGTTCTTCTGAAAGCCCAGGGATCATCAGTGCTTGTGGAGTGTATTTATACAGGCCAGACACTGATATGATCCTTCTACAGGTTTCCCCAGTTCTAGACTTTAGCAAGATCATCATCTACACAAACAACCTGAAAATCATCCGTGCACCCATGGACCAGAAAGAGCTCATGAGAAGAATCATCCAGACTGAGGGAATAAGCGACTGGGCCTTCGTATACCGGGAGAGGAAAGAAAGATTTGGTGGCGGACACAAGAAAGATGTGGAAAAAAAGGTTGCCTGCAACCAGTATGTGCAGGTAAGAGAAAATGGAAAGTGCTTTTTTCCCCCTAAGGCTTTTGGGTCTTACAGCCCTGGTCAGAGCACTGAGTATTGCCACCCAAGCCCCATCTATGTCTGTATCTGGCACTTAACTAAATTTGGGTTAAAACCGTCCCTTTGTTCCTCTCTCCGCTCGGGAGATAACCGATCAACGCTGCACTGCAGTTTGCACTCTGGGGACAGCTGTTCCGTTTCCGGATGCTCGTGTCTTCCGCTTGGTTCTTCCCCTGGAGATCACTAACGTTCATGTAGCTTGGCCTAGGTCCATCCTTCGTCACCATCTCCCAGGGGAATAGAAGCAGGCCAGAGTTTCTCCGGCCTGACAAGGCTAAACACAGCTGCTCTGTGGTTGAGAATGCTGGAGGCTAAAACTTTAATATCAGCTGAAATAAGATTGTGCCTTCCACTTGTTTTCTCACGGGTTAGTCTCTGTTGGTCAGAACCCCAATTAGTCTGACCATAATGTGATCCCGCAAAACACAGTGTTGTTGTGTAGGGCAAACACGAAGCGTTACAGTTTTGTAGATCTGAGACCAGCCTGTGCCGAGGGCAGGCCACCTCGAGCCTTGCTGATGGCTCACTGGCACCAAGACCCCTGGAAACCGAAAACAGCCCTGAGAAACGAAGTGGGAATTTTGGCCTCCGTCAGTTTGGAAATAAACTGGATTTTCAGAAAGAAGGCATTAACATAAAAGCCAACATTCATCCCATCTACTTGCAGACACCTATCTGAGCCATCAAAAAATCCCTTCAGGCCTTTGGGGGAATATATGTCAAAGAGGACCTCCACGAGGTAACGGCCTGCCGTCCTCCAGTCACCCTCACCGGAGGAGCACGCCTCGGAGAAGGACGCCAGCTCCTTTAGGCACTGTTCCAGAGAAACCTGTTAACCTTGGGAGAGCGCGGCGAAGTACTTCTGTGCTCCCTGGTGTTTGGGAACAAAAAGTAAAACATGAAGGTCCTAAAATGATGATTTTTTTTTTTTAGAATTATTTTTTGGGCTTTCTATGCACTGGTATGACTGTTCATTTAAAGATGACCAAGCCACAGGAAGGTAGTTCTTCTGAGAAGTCAATTAATTTAGACTATCAAATTCATAAGCAGGCTCCAACGTGAAGCATACCTGGTGCCAGCTCCCCATCTCTCAGTGAAAACCTCGTTCTACAGTGCCGCGTGAAGCAGAACTGCGGCACAGGAACGATGCAGGACTCTGAACCTGACATCAAAAGACTGAACCTATGCCGTGCTACATCCTTCCCAATGCAGATATTTAATC
This sequence comes from Ardeotis arabs, assembly GCA_011801015.1. NCBI lineage: Eukaryota > Metazoa > Chordata > Aves > Otidiformes > Otididae > Ardeotis > Ardeotis arabs. Next base: position 3,424 of record JAAGAY010136956.1, on the reverse strand, counting down.
AGTCCTGGGCTCTGTGGAAGCACTGAATTTTAAGATGGGATTTGAAAGAGGCTGTCTGGTACCCTGGGAGAGAGTTTCAGGCACACGCGACAGCTTGAAAGAAGCTGTGCACATTGGTGACGAGGGATGTGGGGGGAGAGGGCAAGGAGAAATGTTTGAAGAAATGAAGCGTGGCTCAAAACTGAGGATGCAGAGCTGAGAAGATGGACGTGTTAAGAAATGACAGAAACACAAGTGGAGCTATGCAGACCTTTTCAGGAGGAGAAAGATTAATTTGTAAGTATTGTTTTATAAGCCCAGTCGCATTGACTTCTCATTTTCTAGAAGTATCCACAAATTGTCCCCAAATATCCAGTAGCCTTTTTCTTGACGATCTTGCTGTAGAGAACTGAATATTATTGGCAGAGTGGCACGTCAGGAGCAACAGCTACTTAAAAGACCAGAAGACAGAATTCCCTCTTTCAGGTATGTTACTGACTTTGGTGTCTGATACCCAGTAACAGACTTTTCCACGATCTGTCTCTTTTAGGAGGGAGATGCTGAACACGGTTGTTCCCAGTGCAAAGGGTCAGGCTCTGCCCCTTGCTCGCTGTGCCACGGAAGCAAGTTTTCAATGCTGGCAAACAGATTCAGAGAGTCCTACAGGGCTCTGCGCTGCCCGGCTTGCAACGAGAGCGGCCTGCAGCCCTGCCAGGTCTGCACGGCCTGATCAGGACCCTGCGGCAGGCTACGGGCACCACAGCACCATGTTGTTTGAGAACTTTGAATTATTTAACCTTCAAGCAGCCTCGCTACGATGACAAGTTTTTTAAAGGTGGGAAAGGCACGTTATACATCCCTCACCGTAAATGAGAACACACCTCTGCTACCGACTGCCCCTCTTGTCTGCTGCGCACACCTGTCCAGCTTTGAGTTAGTCAGCCCAGACCCCAGGGTCCGCGGGGTGAACGTATCCCCCGACACGTAAATGTCTCTGGCATCTGGGGCTCAGCCTAATTTGCTGGCGCTGTCCCGCAGTGGGGCATTTGGTGCCCCAGTTCACCAGGCCCTCCAGTAACAGCGTTAAAAGCGGCAGAAGCAGGTGCAGTTTGGGCACGCCGCTAACGTGCCGGGGTGTACAACGATTTAAAAGCTAAACTGTCTGTACGACAGCAGCAGAGCAGTGCCTCCCCAGGGCTTTACCTTGCTGAGCGTTTTAAAATGGCACTGTGTCTTGTCGTTAACTCTGTACTGCCCTGCAGTGTCCCAGGCGTTTCCTGAAGATTTGGCCGATTCTCACATCTGCTTTAGCGGACACCACGATTCCTTTGGGGTCTAATTTATGGGAAGAGGTTGGAAACTCTTCTCAAACACGGAGCTATAAAAAATGTGTAATAATTTATTATTATAAGTAGAATTTACTAAGTTTTTATCCTGCTTATGAGGAAGCGCTGAACTAAAATTCCCCTGTACGATGCTCAGCACTTTTCAGGATCAGGCTGGTGGTGAGCAGGGCTTCTGTTGCTCAATATTAATCCCATGTTGTAATCTGCAGAAGGTAAACTCTAATTAGCTGAGGTGAAGCAATGATGTGGGATGCTTTGCAGGCTGCCACTGGTGGCACAGAACACAGGGGCTTCAAGAGGCTGCGGTAAACAGGGGAAATGGTGTTTTTTCCCCAAAGCATTAACTTATTACATTTAATATTCAGGAGCAATGTTAATGCAGTCTTAACTCACATATTGCCTCCGAGGCTCTGATGAGTTAAGAGACTGCTCGCATGTACTTCATGCTGAGGTTGCAAGCCTAGACAGGGTAATTTATGGCCAAGTTTCTGTTTTCCTGTGGTAGGTTATAAGATCTCTCTGCAGTATTTGAATGGTCAGAAATAATGCTGGTTTAGCTCTTAAAACTTCCATATGTCTCCTACTGAAATTGTTCAGTGGGTACTAAGGGTTTATTTTTTAAAAAGTGCATAATTCTACAGCAGATACTTGACTGGCTTCGTTTACCGTATCAGGAAAAAGGTAGTCCTTGGGGTATTCGCTGAGGGCAGGGAGACCTCACAGACCAGAAATTGTTGTCAAGCAGATCTCTTCCCTCAAATTTGACCTGGTTTGATCTCATAGTTTGCTGGGCTTGTTTAAAAAATTGCTGGCTAAAGATAAGAAAGAAGCAACCAGGTGAAATTGTTGCCTGATAGTTTAATGTTTACAATAAAAGTAGATGCAAATATGCATTTATAAAACCAATATTTATTGTTCTTTGGTAATTAGCATCTTTCTCAACCACTGTTACTCCTCCTGGCTGTGTCAGCGATTCCCATTCCCCCTGACACGTCAGTGGGGCGATGCTTGCAGCGAGGAGCCGTGCTCTTCCCTTATTTAGCCCTGAGTCTTGCAGGCCGTGGCGCGCGCCCTGCCCCAGTGCCCCGGGGACCGCGGGACTTGTCCCTGCGCAGCGTGGGCGGGCTGCGAGGGACACGGTCAGAGCAGTGCTGGGTGGATCTGCTTCACATGCACTCGTTTTATTTTTGGTAATACACTGACTTGATTTACCCAATAAATGCTCTCTTATTTCACATGCAAAGGAGGTTTGAGCTTTCCTCAAGCAGCGTGGTGAGGCTACTGTTGAGGCAATGGGTTACTTTAAACACGTTGCCGGTTTTATTTCCGTATTAGCCACAGGGTGCCGTCCGTCCCACTGGGCCCAGCCTGCGGCACACAACACGGTGCAGAGGCGTGACGTGTGACCCTGGCTGCGGCCCTCGCTGGCTGCTGCGGTCGGTGCTACCTTTGTCCAGCCCATTCTCTTATCAGCTTTGAGAAACACAAATCTGCCAGGGCCATCGCCCGGCGTTTGTGGCCGAGCCCAGGCCTGCTGTGAGGCATCAACGCTGCAGGACTAGGGCTGAGGGCTGGGGGCTGGGGGCTGCAGCTGAGGCGCTCCCTTCATAGCATAGAGTCCCAGAAGGGTTTGGGTGGGAAGGGACTGTTAAAGCCCACCCAGTCCAACCCCCGTGCCAGGAGCAGGGACATCTCCAACCAGATCAGGTTGCTCAGAGCCCTGTCCAAGCTGGCCTGGAATGTTTCCAGGGATGGGGCATCCACTGCCTCTCTGGGCAGCCTGATCCAGTGCTCCACCATCCGTAAAGAATTTTTTCTTTATGTTCAGTTTGAATCTGCCTCCTTCTATTTTAAAACCATTTCCCCTCATCCTGTCACACCAGGCCCTACTGAACAGCCTCTCCCCACCTTTCCTGCAGCCCCCTTTAGGCACTGGAATGCCGCTCTAACATCTCCCCGGAGCCTCCTCTTCTCCAGGCTGAACAGTCCCAGCTCTCTCAGCCTGGCCTCACAGCAGAGCTGCTCCAGCCCTCTCAGCATCTGCGTGGCCTCCTCTGGACCCTCTCCAACAGCTCCACGTCCTTCTGATGCTGGGGGCT
>JAAGAY010136951.1:0-10483 GCA_011801015.1 Ardeotis arabs | reverse complement strand
TTTTTTTTTTTTTTTTTTTTTTTTTAACATGGCTTATTCCATTTCATCTGAACCCTTCGACGGCGACCCGCTCCTTCACAGAAGCCTCATTTGGCCGAGATTTTGAGTTATCATTAACCACCGCCTGTTAAATTAACTGAGAAATCAGCCTTGACGGGCGTTAGGCGACGGCAAAACGGAGCGCTGGCGGGAGAGTATTTAATTAAACGGTTAATCCAATCAAGCTAATTCCTCGATACGACATCCAGTTGCCTTTTCCTTCGCGATGACTAGGACGTCCAGCTTCTGTCCCTGCGCCTCGAGGGTGCTCTTATCTTTTGGGGTTTTTTTTTGTTTTTTTTTTTTTCTTCCCCGGGAAAGGAGGGAAAATCACCGCCTCGAAGATGGGGACCGAGCTATCCTGTCTCACTCTCCCCAAACAACCGCCTCGTGCACCCCAGAGAGGCTGGGGGGCGGGGGTGCATAAGGCAGCAGGGGTGCCGGCGAGGGGAGATGGGTAGATAAGAGGGGGGCTGCTTTGCGAGGGGCAGGAGTGGTGAAATGCCCCTGCCCGCAGTAGAGCTTGACGAGCAGGTTGCACGAAGCCGGCGTGCGGGGACGGGAGGGGAGAGGGACCCGCAGGGAATGGTCGACCCCCGGGGCGGAGGGGGCCAGGGGTCCCGCATCCCTCCGCAGGGTCAGCATCCCCGGCGGGGGGAGCCGCCTCTCCTCCATCTTTAACGGGCAGAGAGCGGCTGTTAAAAAGGGCAAAGCAAAGGCAGCGGAACAAAAGGGAGCGGAGGCGGCCCCTCGGGAGCGGGGCGGCCGGGGCCGCTGCCCGCAGCGGGAGGTTTAAGAAGCGCCTGGAAGAGAAACGCTGCTTAGATTCGGCTGAGGCGAGAGTCCCCGCTGCTGTCCCGGCGGGGCCCCTGCGCCTCTCCCTCTTCCCATTCTCAGCAACAGGAGAAAAACTCACTCTCTCCGACCGCCGGGCCCCGTCTGCGCGGCAGCATCTGCCCCGCGTGCGCGGCTTCCGTGGGCCTCGCAGCCCTGCCCGCGCCCGTGGGCCTCGTCAGGCGGCGAGGCCAGGCAGGGCCCAAGGGCATGTCCCCAGGAGGGAGGGGTCCCCAGGGGCTCTCCCCTCCAGAAGCGGATCTGGAGCCCAGGCTGGGCTCCCGACTCAGTGATTTTTAAATGGGGCCGTCGAATCCCCCGCTCCGTTGTTGTTTTCGCTCCCGTGCATCCGGATGGAGCTGAGATTCCACGACGGAGGGTCCGTCGGGGAAATCGCGGCAACCGCTTTTAAAAACCGGCAAATGAACACAAAGCAGATAAGGGCTTGCATCTTCTGGCCACCCCACCTCCCATCCCTGCCCCGCTTTGCCACTGCCGGAGAAAGGAGCTGGGCGAGGTGGGATCTGCGCCGCAGATGCTGGCAGAGGGACCGGTCACCCGAAATCAACCAGGGCCAAGGGGCTGCCCGGGCCTCGTGGAGTCTCATTTTCCCCGGCGCCTGGCTTCTTCCTCCGTCTTTGCCCAGATCAAATTAGAAACGATTGAGGGATCTCTTCCCCCATCCGTGGGACAGAGGAGCGCCTTCCGACGGTACCGCCGTCGGGTAGGGACGATTTCCACCCAGCTCCGCCGTTGGCTGCCGGCATCAAGGCCGCCACCGGTCAAAGGACGAGGGGAAGGGCAGGACCAGCGCAGCCGAGCTGGCCATGAGCCTGGCCTGGGGGGCAGGCTGTCAGTGGGGCCGGCCTGGGGCCGGGGGTGGGCACGGTGGGGAGGAGAAGGCGTGTCACACGGACTCGCCCATGTAGCTGTCCCGCGAAACCGACTGAGACGCTTTTTGATGTGGAAAGGGCAGTGGGGAGTGCTGAGAGAAATGATGAGTCAGCACCTCGCTCCGAGCAGGACCCGCGCACCTTCGGCGCAATCTCGGCGCACACTGCTAGGTAACGAGTTCGCAAACTAAGTAAAAGCCTGGCCAAAATGTTTTTTTTTTTTTTTTTTTTTTTCCTCCCGACAGTGGACATTGTCTTGTGGCCCAAATTGTTTACCTTCTTAGTTAAAAAAAAAAATCCTTGAGTGGAGGAGATTGTTAGGTAGGAGCCTATAATCTACATTTTGTCAAGAGTATCAAATCCATTCCGAAAGAAAATCTCGATACATTTATTTTTGCTGCTTGAATAACACAGCTGGATGATGCCTTGAGCTTACGCTAGACGGTCGCTCATCATTCATTCGCCAAGAACTGTCCTAAATGGTGCCTGTGGGATTAGGTCAATTTTAGTGGATCTACTTCGCCTCATTTGGTTACTAATTGGTTTCTTGTTTTATAAATCGAAATCTCATTTTCAGGAAATTACAAAACCCATGTAGCCCGTCCATGGAGGTAATCCGTGGGTCGGGGGTATTTAAATGGAAATGCTTCTGCAATGCATCAAGTATTAAGCAACAGTAAAACTTCGCCTCTATTTCCAAACGAAATGTGAGCCCGCCAGCTCTTCAGATCCGTAATAGACACATCCCTTCTAAGGCTACTTATGTAAATATGATAAACTAGACCTTCGTGGGGGAGGGGACGCAGGGAAGAAAGCAAATTTTATCTGCTAAGGTTAATGTGGCATATCTTCGAGATCTTCCAAAATAGATTATGTTTTGCTTTGTCTTCGGCCACTTTAGCTGGGAAAATCCTTTGCCTAAAAAACGATTTAGTTATCCTTCCCCTCACAAAGCTGCTTGTTTCTATTCCAAACCTATTATGCCGTCGGCTCTCCAAATTACAAGAGAATCTTTAGATCTTGTTTCCAAGCGTAATCCTGAAGCAAAAGGGAGAGCTGATTTCCTTGTTTTGTTTTAAATAGACAATCAAAGGATTTGCAGTTTTCTGCGGTAGGTCAAGTGCAAGAAATCACAGTTTGCCCCCTCGATAAAAGGAAATTGAATGTTAAAGCGAATAGACGGGGGGGGGGGATAAAAGGGAATATTAATTGATTAATTTTCTCGTGTAATCTTTAAAAAGAGTATTTGAGGGGCATCAGGAGAACGCGTCGATTTGGGAGAGGCTGGGCTTGGCAATGAAGAGGCGTAGTCTCCGGCTTGAAAGTGCTGAAACATCTGGGAAATGCACAAAGAACCGCCTCATGTGACGGCACTTCCAAAAGCCGGCTCAGGTAGAGGAGTGAAAATGTTTAATTATAAACCATCGGCAGACACAGCCTAGCAGAGACGCTTTTTTTTTTTTTTTTTTGGGGGGGGGGGGGCTGCCCGGGGGCTGCTTATTAACCCGCCGGGGCCGGGCTGCTTTCCCTTTGAGAAAAAGAATAATTACAGCCGTAAACTTCGATTAATGAACAACTTAAAACCACAGGCGGGGAGCGCAAATTCAGCCCCTAATACGGGAACCTGTCACTCAGATTTGCCTCCGGGTGGGGGGACGTTGCCGGGAGCTCTCCCCGCCCCCCGCCACCGGCCGCCTCCGCTCTCACGGGCTCCCCAGCTCTGAGGAGCTCGGGGGAAGAAAAACCAAAACCAACAAAACAACAAAAAACCAAACAAGTCGATGGCGGGGTTTTTCTCTCTTTCCAAGATTTGCCAGCTCTTTGCTGGTTTGAGGGGGCGGGGGTGACCCTTTGTCATGGCGGCTGGCTCCTCGGGGGAGGCGGAGGAGGGGGGCAGAGGTGCCTGTGGAGCCACCCGCTCCGGAGGGCGCAGGGGGGAGCGAAGCCCAGGGACTCGGGGAAAAAAGTCACTGGGTGTCCTCCCTCCCCGCGTTAATTGGGGTGGAAGGAGCCTGTTTCCGGCTGCTACACGCCGGGGCTGCGGGTTGGGGGGGCCAGGCCAGAGAGACGCCCCTGCCTCTGTGGGGCTGCGAAGTGAAGGAGGAAGGGGGGAAGTGGTGGAGACAAGTTGGCGTGAAAAGGTGGACGAGGACGGGGAGGTTGAAGGGAGGGGAAGGCGGGGACGCGAGGGTTGCATCCCTCCGGCTGTGGGGAGTAGGGGACCGGAGGAGGGGATCCGCCGTGCACACACGGCGGAGGAAATAATGAGCTTTGTTTAGACCGGCAAACACCTGGGGGAAGCCGGTCAATAGCTAGGGATGCCCGCGGCTGCCGGCTGTCGCCACCTCGCCTCTTTGCCTCGAAATAGCTGGAAAACGGGGTCTTGCCTTCCCCGAGCCCACCCTGCGGGAGGGAGGGGGACCTCGCCGGCTCGGCTCTCGCCTCCCCCAGGCCATCCCCACCCCGGCCATCAATCAGGATTCCTATATTTTGTTTCCCCTCCCTTTTACTTTATCTTAGTGTCCGTGCGTGTCAGGCTGAGCCTTACTTCATGGCATAAGCGTAAAAGGTTTTAACTGCCCCGTTCAAATTATTTCAGCACCAACGCTGGGAAAAACGCATCGCCTATCCATAGTTTTACTGCGCTGGAGTTACTTCCACCCGGCTTTTATTCCTTCTCACTTTGCATAGGAGAAAACAAGCGGCGTCGGAAATATTGGACAGGTCCGGAGAGGTTCATTTTTGGAGGAGGCAGATGGTCCCTTCTGCGGGGAGACCCGTCCTGCCTGCCGCAGCAGCGGGGAGGGAGGGATGGTGGGGAGGGAGGTGAATCCTGGAGACCTGGGGTCGTGGGGCAGGAGGGAGGAGGGTCCACACCATCGGACGGGGACTTGCCTGAGGCCGCCCCGAAGTGCCTCACCGCAGCCGTGAAACCGGTGGATTTTCGTGGGCTCGAGTGGGGATGACTGAAAAGGGAAAGGGTCTTAATTACCAACCTCCCAGGTGAGAGGACGGTGGCCCCAAAGAGAGAAAAAGAGGCCACAGACGGAACTGGAAAGGGATCTCTGGCGCGCAGGGGGGATCTAAGCCCATCCTTACACCCCCTCGCCCAAAGCTGAGTACCCGGCCGATCGTGGCCGAGCTCTGCCTTCTGCGGGGGCAGGAATCACCCCCCGAAGTGTTTTCCCTGAAGTTCAAGAAGCTAATTCCCAGTAGCCGAAGGCAGCAGCAGAAAGCTCTTTTATCTGACACGCTGCTTCACTTAGGCCTTAGGGATGAACTTCACCGTTAACTCAAAATAGGTATTTTGGTACTTTTCTCTCAGAGGAGTTAGGTCTTCTAAAAAAAAAAATCCACAAAAGAGGCTTCTCTGTGCAACAAAATCACATCTAGTTTTCCAAAGATTATATATATACCTGGTTTAGAGTGAGTACAAGGAAAAAAGTTCCTCTCCAGCAAGCCAACACGAGTCAATCTTTCGTCTCCTCACCTCACTTTTTTTGTGTGTCTTAAACAAACAGGACTTGGAGAAGCCTGGGGCCACTCCAGTCGAACCAGCCCGCTGGATAATGTTGGACGGGAACTGGGATCCCATCTTTTGCAGGTACTGGTCTGGAAACGACAGCCGTATAGTATTAATGATTAAAGAACTCATTCCTTCTTCTGAGCCTTTAATTGCCACCTTGACTAATTTTTAACTGTTCACATGTTTAATAAAAAAAAAAAGGGGGGGGGACACGACTTCAGAAATAGGAACAGTGGCAGTTGAATGTCACGCGTTGTAATGGGGCTGTGGTTTGGTCCCTCTGGGTCCTTTGCCCCAGCACTGGCCAACACTGGGTCTGCAGTGAGGGGTTCATAGCGTACCCAGTGTGTTCCCTGGGACCAGAGAGCAGGGGCACGACTTTTCCCCAAATCATTGACAAGGTGACGAGTCCTGGCAGTCCACTGAACCTTAGGGTGGTGTGGAGACAAGGAGAGGCTCTAGGGACAAGTTGGGGGAAGCCACCCTGGGCTCAGTGGGCACAGAAACGAGCACAGACACAAACCAGGTAGGACACGTTTGAAAACTCACTGCTCTCTGAAATATTATGGGGTATTAGCTGTTACTGTCACCATGCAGTTTTGGTGGGGTTGTGTGACCCTTTGGGAGCCTGTTCTGTCCTCGGCACGCCCAGAAGTCCCATCTGTGTCTGCTGAAATGTGCCTGATAAATCCTCTTTTCCCTTATTTACACTACAGAGAAGTTTAGATTCTCCTCACTCATTTAAAGTCTCCTTAGTAAAACCCACAGTGACATTTGGAATGGGATAGAAGTGTTCAGGATTTCTGGGATTGATGTGTTAATCAGCAGGTACCCAGGAGCTCTTCTTAGATACTTCCTAGGTGCTTTGCATTACTGGGACATTTTGAGCCGGGTACCTCTGAGAAGTGGGTTGTACCTCAGGGGTCAAGGAGCTTTGGAAGGATTCCTGTGCAGAACTTGCCTGTTTTCTTCAAACTTTTTGAATAATCACAGCCTGAATAGGGATGCCCATTTGCTAATATAAACCCAGGGGACAGGTATTTCATGGGTCTACCTGTCTTCATGGGTGGATCTGTCTGTCTTTTGACATATATACACCTCCCACTCCCCACCCCAAACCTTTCCTGCAGACGTTGGACGGTTTCATCTTTGTCGTGGCTCCGGATGGCAAGATCATGTACATCTCGGAGACTGCCTCGGTGCACCTGGGCTTGTCGCAGGTAGGCTGGGGGGGCTGCTAGCTCCCAGGCCTGCTCCCCCCTCCACCTGATAGGGGGGATGCGAGCGGTGCTGGCCGTGAACCTCTTCCTCTTCCTCCTCTTCCTCATCTCTCACAGGTAGAGCTGACCGGCAACAGCATTTACGAATACATCCACCCTGCCGACCATGATGAGATGACGGCGGTGCTCACGGCCCACCAGCCCTACCACTCACACTTCGTGCAGGGTAAGGTACACAGGCCCTCCGCTCCCGTTGGGCCCTGTGCGGCCGTAGAGGGGACTGCGCAGGGGTGGCGGAGCCCGTGACTCAACCCCCCACTCTGCCTTTCCCTCCCTTTCCCAGAGTACGAGATTGAGCGGTCCTTTTTCCTGAGGATGAAGTGCGTCCTGGCCAAGAGGAACGCGGGCCTGACCTGCGGGGGCTACAAGGTGCGTGGCCACGGCCAGGACCCCCCTCTGTCTCCCCAACCTTCCCACATCCCTGCTCCAGCAGCGCCAAGCACTTCACGTGTGGTGAAGACAGGGACAGGAGTGGGGATGAGCCCTCTGCCCCCGGGGGCTGTCGCAGCCCGGTGCTCCTTCAAGTGGTTCAGAGCCAGGATTTCTCTCGGAGTTTCAGGTTCAAGAGCTCAAAACACAAAACCAAGCAATCGACCTCCCCGTGGCTTTGCGGGTTTTTTTTGTGGTTGTTGTTTTATTTTGCTTTTTAGACTGAACCTCGCACAACCACTGATGTTCCCCAGGCATCTGGGAAGCTGTCAGGTGACACAATGGGAGCCCTGGGTTAATTTCTTTCTTTATTGGGTAACTCGTCAGCTTTAGGGGCAGCTCTCCAAGTCAAGGGCTTTGCCCGGTCTTTCACACGGTTCTGCTCAGGGCTCCTCGGTGGGGCAGCCCCTGCTCTCCTACCTTCTCCCTGCTTTTGTCAGCCACAAAATGGCGGAGAGCAGTGGGTACCTAGACCCAAGGAGATGTTGTGCCTCAACACACCGTAAAGCTAGAACGTCTGTTGAAACCACTCCAGGAAGAGTAAGAGACACCCTAGAGAACAGAGAAGTAAGAGTGGAAGTACATAGCAGTCATCTGCAAGGATACTTTTAGGAGACGTACCTAAATCTTCCTCCAAAGACAGATTGCATCTGCTCTATCTGTAATAGACATATCTTACACATGCGACATATGCACACATGTAAACTCTTTCTCTCACACGCATACACTCTTCATTACAAAGTTGTAACTGGCTTGGCACTTCCGCGTCTTTCCTTTTTAGAAAAATAATCATAGCATAGTTAGGAGGTGGTCCGAAAACCACTTAAGTCAGTGGAAAAAAAAATTATTGGTGACTTCAATGGGCTCAGGGTTGAACGCTCTCATGGAAAAAAAACCCAACCTCAACCCAAAGAGAAGAGCAGAAATCCCACAGGCAGTGCTGCTTTGCTGGAGTGGCAGCTCCAGGGGCCCTGACAGCTGCACCGGCACTGTCTGGGACAGACTGGGGGGTCTGTCCAGGTCCCCTCTGCAGGGCGGGATGCCTGCCACAGCACCCCTACACCCTTGCTAGGCACCCCCTGAGCCTTCCTGTGTCTCCAACAGGTCATTCACTGCAGTGGCTACTTGAAGATCCGCCAGTACAGCCTGGACATGTCCCCCTTCGATGGCTGCTACCAAAATGTTGGCTTGGTCGCTGTGGGCCACTCACTGCCACCCAGCGCCGTGACGGAGATCAAGCTCCACAGCAACATGTTCATGTTTCGGGCCAGCCTGGATATGAAGCTCATATTCTTAGATTCCAGGTAGAGCTCGGGTTATTTCCAAATCTATTCCCCTAGCCCCTCCCTTCCTCTCCACAGGCCTCCTCCCGTCCTCTCACCTGCTCATATTTGCTGCTTGTGTCTCTCGCAGGGTAGCTGAGCTAACGGGTTACGAGCCCCAGGACTTGATAGAGAAGACCCTTTACCACCACGTCCACGGCTGTGACACCTTCCACCTGCGATGCGCGCATCACTTGTGTAAGGAGACAACGTTCTCATAGAGACCCTGCCCTTTGTCCCCCCGCCTTTTCCCTCCTTAGATGAACTTTGGGTTTGCTAGCGTTTGCCTCTAGGTTGGAAGGGGAAAAGCCAGCTCACTGGAGGGGAGAATAAGCAAAAATCTGCAGCAGGTTTTAATGAAACAAGTCGTTAGAGACCAAACTCAGAGCTGGGAGCAAGAAAGAGGGAGATGGAGGCAATTGGCAATGAAAGATTATTTTTCCCTCCTCAGCTCCCAGTTGTAGGACAAGAACCCCCCTGCACAAACCTCGGGTGCTCAGTTCACTTAAAACTCCAGTTAGGAAAAACCCTTTTTTTCTTGCTCCAAAAAGACATGCCAGCGAAATTCAAACACTTTTGTTCCCCTTCCCCCAAGTCTCACAAATCTTCTCTGTGTGTCTAATTTTGACTGCAGTAGTAAGCCCGATTCGGCGAGCTGCTCTTTATTCTATTTTGATATCACGATGACATTAATACATGGCTAAGATTAATAAAAAGGATATTAATTTCCGGTACGTTTCCTTACGGGGAATGTAACGAGAGGAGATAAAACCCAAAGCCAGATTTATGGAATTAAATCTCGATGACGATATGTCGGGCTTCGGGGGGGGGTGCAGCACCCCAGTGTACTCATCCTGCCCCCCCATCTCCCCGCAACACCTTTGATACCGAGGGGCCCGATTCTCAGGGGCTGAGATCAGCCCTGCCCGGGGGTCTCCACCACCCTTCCCCACGGGGATTTCGGTCCACGCCGCTTCCCCATGTGTTGCCAAGGGGCTCCCAGTCCCTCTCTTCGCCCACGGTGGCCCGGGGGGGAGGGAATGTGGGGGGTGCGAGCCCCCTTTTCCGGGGCCGACCAAAACGGAGGCAGGAGCCGCGCTGAGGCTCTCCCCGCTTTGTCCCCCGCAGTGCTGGTGAAAGGGCAAGTGACCACCAAGTACTACCGCTTCCTGGCCAAGCACGGCGGCTGGGTGTGGGTGCAGAGCTACGCCACCATCGTCCACAACAGCCGCTCCTCCCGCCCGCACTGCATCGTCAGCGTCAACTACGTCCTCACGTAAGTCACCCCGCCGGCCGCTCCGCGTTGCGCGGGGGACGAGCGGGGCCGAGCGAGCCCGAGCGAAGCCGAGTGAGTCCGAACGGAGCCGAGTGAACCCGAGCGGAGCCGAGCGCCCGGCGGCGGGCACCTGCCGGTGCGCCCCGGGCCGGGCAGCGCCGGGGGCCTCCTCTCCCCCCCTTTCCCCGGTCACGGCTGCCGAGCTGACCAGGGCAGGCTCGCCAGGTCTGCTAGGAAAACACCGAGCGCTTTCATCTAGATGAAGGGTTTCCCGTCTGCCGGTTTCTTTTGAGAGAGGAAAAGATTTAGAGGTTGGGCACCCACATATTTTGCTGAGCCCCCCCCCTTTTTTTTTTTTACAGTTTAAATGCACCCAGCATTAAATAAAATTTAATGCAGCGTAAAAAAAAAAAGTTTCCACGTACGGAGTTATTTATACTCAACAAACAGGACATCTGTTTTTCTTTTCAAAAGTCTGGGGTTTGAAGTTCTTAATTTCAACCAGAGTCTCTATCAAAGCTCCGAGATTTCTTTTTTGTTCTTGGAGAGCGATCCTTACAGTGAACCACAAAGAAAGTTGGTGACCAGAAGGGTCAGTTAAACTTTTAAAAAATAAAATAATAAAATAATAAAAAAAAAGAATTAAAAAAAAATAATCAGAGTGACTGTTGAGATACCGCCTATCTCAACGCAGCTCCTTGTATTTGGGGATTGCTAAGTTGTGCTCTAGCTGCGCCTCACAGAAGCCTGGTGAGGGAGGGGAAGGCGGGTCGGGCTGTGTCGAAGTGTTTTGCATTGTGACAGCATCTCCTCCGGCCGCGGCAGCAGTGATGCTGCGCTAGGATGGTAGGGCCGGTCAAGTCGGCGGTGCCTCGTTGGTCCGT
>JAAGAY010136949.1:0-49856 GCA_011801015.1 Ardeotis arabs | reverse complement strand
AAATATATACTGCGTGTTTATATTTTGTGAACAGTTTCTTTTTATTTTTTCATAAGTTTTGATTTTTTTAGTGCTTCAGAATAAATATGCTAGCTAAAAATGTTTTTTTTCCATTCCAAATGACAGAAGGAACCATTTAAAGTGTTGTGGTGAGCTTAAAAGACGAAATCAGGTTCATTTTTCTTCCATAGCTGGCTAGAACTAATATTTGCTACCCAGTTTAGGTAGCAGTTTAATTTCAGAAAAAGTTGCGCACAAAACATTTGGCTTTATGAAATATTCCCAACTATTTTTCTTGGCTTCTGTTCACCAGCAGGCAAAAGGGGTGGTTTAAGTATAAAGCATGGATTTTACAGGACATCTTTACCGTACATGGACAATCGTGGAGACACACCTCTTTACAGTGCAATCAAGACTTGAAAGCTACAATTTACAATAAGTAATTGCACACGAAAGGAAAACATTGCATCTGCCACCCTTACCACAAAGATCCGTGCATGGTATTTTCCTGCTGAGTACTCAAGTTAAAGCTCAACCAATGAATCATCTACTGTTGCTTCTGTAACTTGTGCAGTTTGAAAAGCGCTACTTTTTGGCAGTAAATTTCTGATGGCTAAAAAAGAACGCAAGCCAGACACAGTGAGGCCAGACCAGCAAACTTAATAAGAGGTAAGAGAGCTAGTGCTTCTGGGAGGCATAGCATTTGTGAACTGTGTCAAAATGGAAATCAGAAATACAAAACCAATGGTACCTGGCAGATTTCCATATAAACGATATATATAAATAAAAAGATCTCAAAAGAAGCATGCCAACTTGGATAAAGGCATACACAAATATATATGTGCATATATATGTGCATATATATGCATTCATACAGCGTTAAACTCCATAAATCTGAAACAGAATTGTACTGACTTTGTTCAAGCACTTATTTGGCACCTAATTTTTCGGCACCTAGAAACACTGAGTTAAGTGCCCAAATTCCTGTTACAGTCAGTAGGAGAAACACAGGTGTCTTTGAAAGGCTACAGAGAGAAAGGATCTGACCACTTAGGCAGAATTTCTTGTGGAAACCTTCAAAGTCACCTGTCCTCTTCTGTTGACTACAACAGCAGCAAGTGACATGGTTACTTTGTGAGAGCTACTTCATCAGACTCATGAAATATAGGAACAAGTTAGATGTCTAAGTTAGGCTTACTGGATCTAACCTTGATTTCTGATCCAGATAGGGAAACTAATTAAGCTGTAGACTCCCACTGAGCTGCCTGTGTATTACAAGAAAAATAAAGCAATCTAGGAAATCAAGTCCAACAAAAACACCACTAATCAGTGGACTATTTACCAAGACTATCACAAGGTATGACAGAGGCCAGAAACTCAGAGATTTCAGGCGGATTAGGGCTGTATGTGCACAATAAGAGTATCCATGTCTATAAACCACAGAAATTACTTCTATCCAGCTATAAGAATTTACATTATCAACCATCAATAGTACCAACTATCATCAAGTTTGTCCAGCAGTTTCCCTACCATAAGTGTTTTCAATAGCTCAGAAAATCATTAAACTTTAACCACTTAAACTACTTCAGACTGAATTTTGAGCTGCCTTTAACAAAACATTCTTTCTAAACTTCTTAGCCAAAAAACATCAAGGATTTCCAAGAGTTCAGCCAGAAGATAATACATATTTTTGTCCATATTTAAAAAAATATGGCAAATTTTATTCTTTCAGTAGTTGACCTCTCCTCCTTGTGAAAAGACATAATACTGGAGAGGGACCCTTTGTAACAAGAATACACTTTTCGTTCCCCCTATGAAAATCTACCCTTGCATCTATCCTTGTCCTCTGGGGATATTGGTTTCCCTACATGACTACAAATTGCTTCCTGAACCAGCTGAAACTAAGCTGATACTAACTTTTAGCTAGTTCCAGCTAGAAAAGATAGGCTACTTATTTGATATGCCACCTATCTTCTGTTTAAATTAGCCTAGAGAAACCAATTACATGGCTGATGGAAAAAAGGTAATCTGTAGTAAACAATGGTGATAAATTCAGAGCACATCAGTTTGGCAACAGCGGTTAGGCTCTTAACTTTGAAACTCTCAGTGACCTTCCAAGTGCACCCACCTGCCTCCAGAGGCTTTCCAGGGCATCTGGGCTCCCAACTTTACCAACTCAGTAAAGGTGTCTATACTCAGATAGCAGGGGTACTCCTTTAGTACAGTATCAGTGTGAATTTTCTAGTTTAGCACAAAAAGAGGTATAGACTAAACTGAAAAGGTCATTTTTACTCCCAAAGGAGTCTCCACACGCTCAAAGACATTCAGGGTGTGGTTATACCAGCTTAACTTTGTCTATGTAACCAGTAAAACTTTCCCATGTCAACAGGGCTTTAACTTCAGGAAATCTAACTGCATAAGGGAATGCGAGTTCAAGGGGGTCTAAATTACTGTATGACCATCTTAGATTACAATGAACCATGAATTTGGCTGAAGTGCACTGAGTACAGGAAGCATTATAGTCCTGCTTAGCTATGGTGCTGTTTTTGTCAGTGCTCAAGCCTAGCCTACTGAGGGATAGCACAGACAGCTCAAGTATGCAGCACTTTGGCAGAAGGAAGCCAGACAAAAATTGCCTTCAGTGGTGAAGGATAACAGGGCTCCAGCAATGCCTCCCTGGAGTGCCACAAACTGAATCACCAGCTTGGCTCTCAGTTTGCCAGCTTTTACTACCGCGGCTTTGCTCTTCCCTCACCGGCACGGGGCAGGCAGGTGTGTCGTGTGTGTCCAGCTGACCGCCTTTGCCCTCACAGCTTCATTTCCTCTTTTACACAGGCTCTGCTTAAGCACCTAATCTTGTGTTTAGGATGTCATGGTCTGTTGCTATGGAAGCCGTAGGGATGTTGGAGGTTTAGCACAATGACTTAACTGTAGGGCTAGAGCTGGGGGTAAGGGAAGAGATTAACCATGAGAGAAACCAGCGCTGTAGCTGTGACTACTTGATTGCTAGCATATATGGAGATGTTCTCGGAGCCCAAAATACAGCCCTAAGGAAAGATCAGAATGTGGTCTGAGGAGTGTTTTGTGTTTCAGCTCCTCTTCAGATGAGTTTTTCTGAAAGACGCAGAGCTTGCACTCATACTTTTTGAAGTTTCTCAGAGCACTGCAGTTCCTTAACTCCTCCCATCCAGCCCCTCACACACTTCCCAAACGAACTACATTTGTATGTACGGCAAAGCAAGCTAAATTCCACAGCACTTTTCTATAGCCAAGACATCAGTTTTCCTTCTTCCTTGCTGGAATCTGGTGTTTAAGTTCTTACTGATTGTCCTGGTTTGTAGAAGTGACATCTGTAAGTCCCTATCTTGTTTGGTAATTTTCACTCTAAATCTCAGCTCCAATCATCTCATGATAAATCTCTTTCCCTCATCATTCTCACCCCATCTGCTCTCCCTAGGGAGACCTTCATTTTCCATCTTCCAAGCTCATCTCTTCGAACAGCAAGGAAGCTGTCAGCTGCTGTGAAGATTTGTAGGGCAGTAAATCTTATACATTAAACCTTTAAATACATTTATCCAGGTAAAACATTTTGAAGCAAATATATAAACTCTGAAGGTTCGCTAGCATATGGCATAATGATTAGCAACCAGATACCAATGATTTTCATCCTCTTTATTATCATTATTTTAACAGGATGGAATATCTTTTCCATTCATCAATTTGCTTGAAAAAATATTCTACTCAGTTTATCCTTCATCGTCTTCATCGTTCTCATTAGTGAAGTAACAGCTGAATCCCAAAGTCATCAATTTCACTAGGTTAACCACCCCACAACATGGATTCTGACCCTGACTTGTCTACAAAAACATTTCTAATGAAGATTCCTTTCTATGTAAATATAGCATCAGAATTATCAAAGCTATTCTTTTGATGGTTTGGGCCTCCTTAGTCACTAAAGAAGCACAAAGTGCAAAAAATAGCTAGATTGCATTGCCCTGAATGCCCTGAGTTTCATTTCAAGGGATGAATCACAACATAGTTTGACTCTTTGTTCATCTAACTTCATTTGTCCATTACTTGAGTACAATATGAGTCACTTACCAAATCTGCATGCCAGATTCCTGCCTACTGGAAGCTTTTAATATCTGCTGGTATATAAAAACACAAATGGCATATTTTTCCAGACAATTTTTTTTTCATTAGTTAGGAAAGAAAAGGCTCTGAGATTTTCTAGTGTGTCCTATGTGTCAAGCCTGTATTACTGACTGCTTTGTGAGCTACTTGTATCACACAGTAGGGCACTGGCAGGGTTAACAGGAAAATACAGAGAAGAAATTGCAGGAATTTGTGATACAAAGGAACTATGAAGTAATTTGGTCCATCTTTTGCCAATACAGGCCTGTTCCCTACAGTATATCAAAGCACAAGCACTTTAAACAGCCTTTCGTAAAATGAAGAGGAGGCATCTAAAGTTAACAGCTGGAGGTGTGACCCCATAAGGAGGAACGGGTGGCTTACAGTGATCCAGGGCAGCCCTGTGCAGCCGTTGCACTGAAGGATGGCTGGAGAGCCTCGCTGAGACCAGCTAATTACAACTGGATTGCTGTGGCCTGAAACATACAGGCTTTCTCCGTCAATTTGTTCTCAGTCTCCTCTCCCTTCGGGAGAAGCACTGGGATGTTAGCTTATTCCAGTTTCTGAAATATACTCTTATTTCCAGCCAGAACTTTCTTGAAGCTGTCAGATTGCGCTGTTAATTGAAAGTTGTTCTTCCTGGAGGGATAAATTCAGCATCCCTGCCCTATGGCATAGGAATGAACCTGCTGGCTGTGGCTCCCTAGTACTTCAGTCAGACTTCTCTGCAGACGGCTTCTCTACAGGCCCCAGTGCAAGCAAGGGCTGCAGAATCAGGCCTTGAGGTAGTAAGACTTACCAAATTTAACTGCACAACACATCTCATGTGCAGTGAAATAAATGTGGTAAACCACCAATGATTCATCATTTACTTATTGCAGAAAACAAACAGGTTTTCTTCTGAGTCACATGCATGCTAAGAACTTTTTCCTTCTCAAGCTAAATAAAAAACAGTGTTACTTCAAAGCTGAGTGAAAAAAGTTCAGATAAAATAAGAGCTCCTTGAATCTTTGTTCAAATCAGGAACCTGAACATAAACTTATTTGTTGTTCTGAGAGGTTGGAAATTTCATTTTCCACCCAGTGCTGCTGCAGGACATGTTATTGTGCAACTGGGGGCCACAGAGGATGATGGAGTATGGACATGCTGGAATCCATTTGAAGGTCATGAGACCCTTTTCCTCTTCCCACTCCCACTTTTGGAGAATCTGAGTGTGCTGTTAATAATAATTCAAATATGTTACATTCAAAACTGACCTGAGATCTGAGTTCTATTGAAATGTGGCCACTTGTTCGTCATATGCCAGCAAAAGAGATTGTTCACGTATCATTGAGTTCAGTTCTGCAGAGAGACAAGACCACAGGAAAGAAAAAAACATAAATAAGTAAATAAAAGTGAAATGACAGGAAAAACATTTTGTTTTATGTAGGATTGGGACAACTTTGGAACATAAAACTGCTTCTTTTTGCAGTAAAGAAGCACTATTTTAGACCTATATGCTTTTGGGCTTCAAACTGTGAATTGTATATGGATTCTTTTGCCATTAGTTTAAGATACTTACATCTCTACTGCCTGTCACAGACTTCAGTCTTAGGCAGAGAGAGGTGTGTGATGCCTATCACCCCGTGAAATTCCACTTGGGTTTTGCTGAGGGATGTTGAAGAAGAATAGCAGCTAAAGTTGTCAGCAGGTTCATATGACAAATCCTTGAAAAATTATGGACTCACAAACTCCAGCTGAAATTCAGGATCTGTTTCAGTAACACATTCAATACAAATATTGCTGTGAACATCCAAGTCTATGATATAAGCAGCATAGTGTAGGCTCTAACTTTGTAAAAATATTAATGTTTCTTACAGATGTAAGTTAATTCACAAATTGCATCCTTTTGTGTGGGTGCATTCAGCACTGGGTAAGTTGTTTCCCTCCACAGGTACTGCAGAAAACTTTCAGAATCTGTGTTACTGCATTTGGCTACTATCATCATTCCATATATTATGTTTTCTACATCATCAATTAACTGACACATTTCATCATGACAGCCAGTACATCTCATTAACACGTACATTGTTAATACACAGACTGGGGAGAAGATCTGGCAAATATTGTGGAGGAAGAGGCAGAAATGTTCAGATGAAGCACGGAGGAGAGACCTGAGCGGCAGACAGGGATGTGAGTTGCTGTCAGAGGCAATGAAGTGAAGTTTGAGACAACAAGTTGTGCTTGAGGTGATGGCCAACACCTTGACTAAGACAGTAGAGACAAATGAGATGACAGATTGGATCACAGGACATGGAGACTCAACACAGAGACAGCTTTGTAAGCTCTAATGTTAGTGTTTTGCTGCATCTCTGGAGTCAAATGATGTCTCCAAATGAAAGGAGAAAGTAAAAGAGCAAGAGGAAGGTAAGAATTTGACAATGTCTTCTTGGGATTTTCAAGAGAAATGAGGACACTAAAGAAGCTAAGAAGGCGAGAAAGAACCAAAAGGAGATTGATGGAAGACAAGGAGGAGCATATATCAAGGGGGGCTATCAACAGCAGCAAAAAGTTGAAGAAAGTTTAAAAAACAGTTCAGATGTTCAGGAGTTCCCCAAGGAAAGAGCTTTGAAGAATGGAGTGTTTAAAGAACAGAAGAAGGCAGGAAAGGGCTCTGGACTGTAGTCAGACCTCCTGAGTCACGGTAGTCAGAAGTATGTTTAGAACAGAGCCTGTGGTGCAGAAGTTAATAGAAAAGCTGTGTGAAGAGTTAAGTACAGAGGAAAATGGAAAAATAAGAATGCACAATGGGCTATGGGTAGACCGTAGAGAAAGTCTGAGTAGCAGGTGGAATTTGAACAAGACTCCTTCAGGAGATTATGCATAGTGACAGAGATGGAGGAACCGGTAGCCAGAAACGCAGGAGTCTCAGCAAAGGCAGAGGTAGAATCAGGAAATAGGGTTGGGATTCACCTGAGCAAATGTATGTACTTCTAGGGTACAACTAGTCTCATCCTAATGCAAACAGCTAAAGGCAGGTGTGATGAATCACGTGCTAAAAGTGCATTTATTTCCATTAATTACAAAAGAAGCCCAGATGAAAGCATCTGCACTGTCAATACCAAAACTTATTAAATTGGGAGAGAGGAGAGAAGGAAAGAATAGTTGAAGGGAAAGGTGTAAAGAGTCAGAACATGAGATGAAGGAAGGTGCTAAACACTGAGTAGAGAAGAAAGGGGAGAAGCGACATGTAGAAGAGACTTTAAGACTCCTGTAAGACTGCTGTCAGACAAAAAAAAAAATCTGTAATCAGTAACCAGAGTATACGCTAAAGAAGTCTAATATCTACAGATCCAGCTGCATCCCCAGAAACCTAGGAAATGAAGGGCAGTAGTAGAGGTAGGTAGATCCAACTTGTTCTATTTATGCTGTTGCCAGAATCATGAGTGGGCAGGTGGGTAGTGAAGAGACACACAACCTGACCAGACATAAACTATTTTTGCTCCAGGTGCAGCATACTTCCACTTGTGCAGTACTGTGCCCAAGCAATGGAGGTCTAGCAGAGAGATTAAATAGCTCAAATGCAGCCCCAAGTGAACATGATTAAACTACTTCCAGACTCCAGCTTGTAAGTCCCCATTTGGCTCATGGGCTGGAACATGTGGATTCTCTGCTCAGGTCTTTGCTAGTCCTGGAATCTCTGCATCTGGTCGACATGACCTAAACTGCACCATCTGGATACTTGAGAAAGAGTAATGCTTCCTCACTCATAAGAAATATTTTTAAACAAACAGGACTTTCTTAGGGGAGCAGGCCAAAGGAGAAAGGCATAACACTAGCTTGGAAAAGCTGAATAATTAACAGTTGAAAAAACTCTCATCTTTTAGGATGCTCTGGCAACAGCTCTAGCCCTTTCCCTCTCCTGTAGCTAGGACTGGCTACTGAGGAAGCCGATTATACCTTCCTTGTTGTACCACTTCCAGCTCAGTCTCCAAGCATGGAGGCATTCAGGGACATGCAATTTCCATGACTTTTACTACTAAGCCTAGCTGAAATCACCAGAGAGGAGACACAAGCAAGGACCAAGAAAACAGAGCAGCTCTATTTCCTGCCATCACTGGGCTGCTGAGGGTTTAGCAGCCTTTCAGACAGGGATGTAGCTCAACACGACCAGTCAGGAATAAGAACAGATGGCGATAGTTTCACCAGAGACTAAATGTCCCCCTATACTGGTTGCATAGGGAGGTTCATGCCTCAGCTCCTGAACAGGACTCCTCTCGCCTCAGCCTCACGCCACCTCTTCTCCTCTCTGACACTTTGGCAGCACCTGGGCAATGCCGTTGGAGCCTGTAGCACAGTGACACACTCGCTCCTCTTTGCTAAAGGGAGCATCCTCCCACTCCTTCCTCCTTCCTTTCCTCCTCCTGCTCTGTGTCTTTTCTGAGAGTCCCTCACTCTGCTGCAGGGTCTCTTGCCCAGGCATTTTGAAAAGTTACATTCAGATGTGCTATCAATAAAATCATGCTAAAAAAAAAATTCAGACTGTTATGTAAAAGAAATGCAAATAAGGCCTTGGCTATCTAGTAAAATTCGTACTTTTCCAGAAGATGCTGGAAACTTGTTCCTTCCCTTAAGAGTCATCTCTGCCTATTTGGATCTTCTCATGGAGGAACTGATTTGCACTTTCCCAACAGATGTTAACTATGCCATCTCCACTTTTTTATGGTTTCAAGCAGCTTAGGGCTTCAAGCTCTAAGCACAGGGCTAAGAGATGGAGGAGAGACAAGGAACATGGTGATGCTGAAGGGAGGGCAGGCAGCACGGCATGAAGGAAGCATTCAAAAGGAATGTTATTGTCCTTCAGTTGCTATGGCAATGGGTGCGGACAGTGTAAAAAGTCCATTTCATCCCCTTGCTGTGCCAAACGTACAGCACGGATGGCACATGCAACAGCTTGCTCCTGGGAGACTCCAGTAAGCCCAGCAACTGCATTTAAAGGCCACAGGTGGTAGACTGCCTGGATTTTAATGGGAGACACAGATAAATAGCATTTGCTGGAGTGGCAGATAAGCAGCATTTGCAGGACTCGGTAGTTGAGATACAGAAGTGTTTGCAACCGTAAGCAAAGGGCACCAACATTTAAAGGCAGGTACGTTGGGTGTAATGTACGGGCCAGCTCCTGCAAGCGTCTAGGTGTCACTGGAGCAGCTGGGAAGGTGACCGGGGAGGGCAGCGGGCCCCATCCCAGGTGCTGCATGCTTCGCCCCTGCTGACGTCAGTGGAAGTTCAAGGCACTTAACACCTCACAGGACCAGGCTGTGAGAACGACTTCCAGAAGGAAACTGTCTTGAAAACAGATCATGTGCTGTAAAATGTAGTATAGATGCAAAAAGGGCAGAGCAGTGCGTGTTGCAAAATGTGTCTTCTTTAGTGCACTATCCCCAAGCTGTGAGCTTATTCACTCTTGGCTCTCTTCTCCCACTGTCTTATCTGTTATGATGTTGGCACAGAGCTGAGTCCGGTGGGACTGCAGAGCTGGAACACAACAGTAAATGTTCTCCAGGTTTTCTTTTCTTACAGAATTCCCTAACTCCCAATCTACTTAAGGGGGAGCCATGAGCTAAAGTAAAATTATAGTTTTGTCTTCTTCTCAAGCCAGAAATCTCCAGAGGGAATTCTGCTCGCATTGTACTTTTCCTCCAGAACTACTACCACCACCACAGCACCTTGCAATGAAAACAGATTCTTTCTGTTCCCTAATGAAGGTTTCAATTAACAAAGGTAGATTAAATGAACAGCCTTTAGTCAATTCAGGTTTTTTGTTCTTCATACCAGTTGTTCTATGCACTAGAATTCTATATTTCATCTTTTATAGCCAGTCTGAACATTTATATAATGTTATAAAGTCTGCAGCTGTAATATGTGAATTGGCAAAGAAAGGAGAGAGTATGTTTGCAAAAATAAAAAAAGCTTCTAGGTCCTCTTATTTATTTTTAGAAATGCAAATTTTCTAGTTAAAATAAAGTTTTATCAAATAAAAATAGTACTAAATGTAGCAGCATCAATTTCAAACTTTTGTGGCTCTCCAAATTATTTCAAAGATTTGTAATTTTTTTCTAGCAGCAAAACTAAGCAAGTATTACTTTCTGCACCAGGCATAGTGAAAACATTTAATAATTTTGTGACTTTCAGGGATCTGTTCTCTCTGTTGCATTTTAATGCCCCAGACTGCTGTCTGCTGGATATTACAGACAAAGCAATCCTCTCATCTTAAATCAGGAAAGAGGATTTAAATACATAGGCATATATGTATGATCCACCCAAAGGACGTCACATCCTATATGTGAACAATTATCCTATATCCTACTGAATATGTACATACAGGACATTGCATATACCGGACCTCAAAGCTACCATTGGTGCTAAGAATTTATATAGACTGAACCTCCAGAGCTTGATAATTTTCCATTACATGTCATCATTTTATTCATCACAGGTCATTATATTTACCTTGTCTGTTAATTCACTTTATATACAAGGAAAGTCTCAATGGATATTGCCTTCTCTTTTACTATGGTCATAATAGCCATAATAAAATAAAAATAAAATAAAATAAAATAAAATAAAATAAAATAAAATAAAAAACCAAACAACAGCTTTCATTTTCTTCTTAGATATTTCTCATTTATAGTCTGGCTTTACTCGGTTTTAGTCGAGGTCAAAGATGCTCGGTATGACACGGGGTTGCTGCCCTCTGGCATAAATGTAGAAATCCCTTTTGAGAGGTAGGACAAGATCTCCAGGTCCAGCACAAAACATGAAATGAGAAGATGTGACTAGAAGATATGCCCCTGGTCCTATGAAAAATATTTTAATCAGGCAAGAAATAAAGCAGCCCTAACATAGAATCATAGAATCACAGAATGGTTAGGGTTGGAAGGGACCTTCAAAGGTCATCTAGTCCAACCCCCCTGCAAGGAGCAGAGACATCTTCAACCAGATCAGGTTGCTCAGAGCCTCATCCAGCCTGGCCTTGAATGTTTCCAGGGATGGGGCATCAACCAACTCTCTGGGCAACCTGTTCCAGTGTTCTACCACCCTCACTGTAAAAAAAATTTTCTGCTCTGCATTAGAAGAAATAATTGACTATGTAACGGTCTACCCAGCTTGCCATAACAAGAGCACAAGACAACTCAAGCTTCCTTCAGCCCTGTGGACACATTTAGTGAAAACAGGAGAGCCAGGAATCAGTGACATCAGCCATGGCTAGCCATGGCTAGCAAAGAGGGCTGCACTACTTCAAGAAGCTCCCCAATCTCCATTCCCTTTGCACCCCTGGAAAAAAGGCACCTCAAAGACAGAGCAAAGAACAGGACAAGACAGTCATAAGTAGTCAGCAAACAAATCGTTCAGCGTAGCAGAAAATAAAATCTGAGCCCCAATGTTAGAAATGCTGGCAAAGTTTCTTGTGGATATTCAGTGTTTTCTGACCAATATTTACAGGAGTAACCTAGAGGAGAGAGGGAGTATTCCAGCAGAAGCACGGGGTATTTCACAATTCTTTATTTAATTATGGTGGTGTAGCTGGAGTCTGGTCTCATGGGAAGCACAATGGAAGATTAAATGGCAGCAAAGATCATGCTGCATCCCTTATCTGCTCATGTCCAGATTTCTTTCACATATGAGTTGTTTGTAACATGCTGAACTTTTTTAAAAAATAAAGTTGAGTGTGAGGGGAGACAAGAAAGGGGTCAGCTGGACTCAGCGTGACCTTTTTTTTTCTCATAAACTAACACTTGTGTGTTTGGGAGCAATGAACTTTTAATATGGTCTTTGCTCAAACAAAGACAGATTCAAGGTTAAGGGGGAGACTTTTGTTGTATTATGCAATGCTCTGGGATAGACTATTGTTGGTCCTCGCTGTGCAGACGTAGCAATGGCTGATTATCCCTACTCCCAAGCCTCTTTACTCATTCGCACTGTTTGGTTTCCAAGAGAATGATTCTCTAGTGACTGATTTATTTCTGTAGAAATGCGTACGTAAAACTAACTTATTTTACAACTGTTCCGCATTGCGCATCCTCTACCCTTAGCAACAGGCAAAAAAGGTTTTACAAATCATATAGTATTCCACAGTAGGGTTTGTTGTTTTTTTTAAAAATACTGTGTCTAATGTGAAGATTTTATATCTTGTAATAATAACTCAGTGGACATGAGGATAAAATCCAGAATTAAAGTTACGGAAGGAAAACTAGCAGTGGGATGTCCCCTACTACCACTGAAACAAAAAACAGAAAAACAAGTTTTATAATGAAATATTCGTGAGTTTCTGTAGTGCTTATAAAATTCTACATTTAATTTTAATTCATGCTGTAGGCACCAAGCAACTAGCTCTAGAGTAATGTAAAGAATCTATTAGCACTGAGTACATGGTATGTGTAGTGGGACAGAGGAGGGGGAAGATGTAGATCAGCAAAAAGGTGGGTAACAGAGGTTATACTTATAAAAAGAGAGACATACGTTGTCTTCTTCCTGGATAAAGTGGCAACTCTGTGTTTCTTATATAGTGAACTGAGTAGTTCCCAAATAAATTAAAAGTTGGTCCCAGAAGAATTTTGGGTTTGCAGGATGCTCCTTGAGAAGAATAAAATTAAGTTACCCTTTGAAGCCTTCTAACAGAAAATGGCATTGCAAGATGCATCACAAGAAACAGTATGCTGAATTGGAGGATTTGAATAGTGGTACAGAAACTTCAGGGAAGAAAAGAAGATCAAAAAAATGAGCTAAATTACACAAAGAATAAGCAAATATATTCACTCTGAAATCGAGGAAAAGGCAAGAAACAAATCTAAATGTCTCCTGTATTTCTTGGTGAAAAGAAGGGCAACAGAAAAGGGGGATGTCAACACCACAACATACTATAAATACATAATAAGAAGGAAGAGGCGAATGATACTTTCTGATGGCAAACTTCTGAAGCATTCAAAGAGTAGGATCTGCTGGAGAACAGCGACTTTATTCAACTGTCAGTTGGGATGGGGATGTATATTTGCAGTATACTTGGAGAACAAATTGTAACTTCAGAAAGTAAAAGGTAGCAGAAAAGGAGAGGTTATTTTAGGTTACGAATGAGAAGATTAAATCAGAAATCATGGAGTTTAATAGGGACAATAGCACAACAGGGATCATGGGTTACATAAAAACTCAAGGAACTGGAAGATCTTTTTGGGAAAAGGAACAGGAAAACAAGGACAAGAGAGGAGGAGTTTCTAACTGAGACAATCTGAAAGGGAGGAAAGTTCAAAAGTAGAGTGAAAGGCTGATATGGCTCTATTAGGAACTCCTTAAGGATGTGAAAGTTTAAAAGGAATCATAAAAACTGAGATCCAGGAAAAGTAACTAAGGATGGGAACAAAAAGCACATGGATAAAACTAGAAAAGTTATGACAAGAATATACAGAAATAAAATCCAGCTACACATTAAAAATCAAAGTAAGACAGAGATTCGCTCCTTACCAAGAAGAAAATTCCACAGAGAAGGCAGAAGAATAGTTAGCTGTTTCACTGTTTGCAATAATTTTTAATTACATCAGCAATAATCACACACTTTACTTTTTTTTTTAATTGTGAGATCAGGAAGGGGAAAAATATGTTCAACTATGGAAGAATTTGCATACCATCAAGTTCACTGCTAAGAACTCAGCTACAGCAACCTGAACCAGTCATGATTATTTTTGAGGATTCATGGGTGACTGTATGAATCTCAGAAAAGTCAATTTCATCATGCTTTAAAAATGGGAGAAAGAAGTCCAGGGAGTCTAATTTTCAGTGATTATCTAAAATAATTTAAATACATAGAGAAAATAATAAATATATTAAAAAGATAATTCTGTAGGTGTATCAAAAAGAAATCATATCAAGTCTATCAAATTTCCTTTACAGATTGCCAGCCTCCTGGACACAGGGATTGCAGAAATAGTCCTTGAAAGGTGTCCTAACACAGGAAGTACTTTTTATAAACAAACTAGGGAATCAGAGTTTAGATAAAACACCCATAAGATCTTATATAGCTGATTGGAAACCCTACTCTCTACATACCTATCAATAAAGAGGGCCACTTAAAGACAGGTACTATAAATAAGATATTGCTTTCCTAGACATATGACACCAGGGTGAAAAGGTTGACAAGCACTTGGGATACAAGCTCAGAATTCAATGTGATCTTGGGAAAAGAAATAGTCCAAACAAGATGAAATTCTTCAAAGACAAGTCGAAAGGAAGAACAATAGTTCATGTGAAATCCAAGAATCTTGGACAGTTCGCGTAATTTGCCCTCAAGAGATGCCTGTGTCTCTGCTTTGCAACTAGATGAAGCCCAGTGAACTGCATAGACAAACTGCTTAGCTTTTGAGTGGCTTTTGTAAGGTGAGATAAATTCCAGTTCAGAAGAACTGAAATGCAGATATGAAGTGGAGAATATTTGTGGCTGGGCAACAGTTCAGCAGGAAAAATATCAGAATTACCACAGATCTCAAAGTCATGATGACTCAAATGGGATGTTTTGCAGAAGAAACAATTCTCATTCTGCGCTATATTAAGAAGATTGTTCCATAAAAGAAATTTAATATTTATTTATTCAGCCCTTCTCAGAATTGACAAGGCAACATCTTAAATCCCATGCCTAATTTTGGAGGGATAGCAGAAAGAATCCAGAAGAGAGAGCTTCAGAAAACATCACCCGTTGATGGTCCCTTCAACCTTACAGCTGTATACTTCTTTAGCACAAAAACCTTCTGTCAGCTGCATGATTCACTTAATAAAATATTACTGGATATTAAAGTGTTCTAGTAAAATAATGTATGTAACAGAGAAAACTGGTGTTTGAACTGTGGAAACCAGTTGTAAAGAGGCAACCTTGGCTTCCCTACACAGGAAAACTTCCTCCAAGGCTATATTTACCCTGCTTGAAAACTATCTGGCTGGCTCCAGAGCAGATCTCTCCAGCTCTGGGAGAAGTCTGCGTATGCAGATGTTGCAGATAGGGATGGGATCAAATTCCTACTTTGTGTCCTCATGAAAGAGAGGAATGAGGCTCACAGGCTGCAGCTCTCCAGATCTGTCAAACTGGCATCTCTTGCCATCGTTACACTTGCACTATAATTGCTGTCAGAAATTATTTATTCCAGAGCATGAATTCTAGGGGTGAAGACAATTCCAAGGATGCTCAGTGGTGTATCAAAATCTGCTCACAGCAATAGTGAAGTGTCTTACAGCTGGTCCCTTGGTGGGGTCAGCCTAAGGCCAGGGATATGCTCTGTCCAAAATTCTCCATTCATCCTGCTAGGAAAAAGAGGGAACAAGCCATCTAAACAAGGTAAGGCTTTTACTATCCCAAATAGAGTTCAGCACGTGGACTGTTGCCTGCACTGGAAAAGTTAAAGAGAAAAGCAGCAACTGCGAGGAGGAGGATGTCTGATGCTGATGACATTACATATGTCATCTTGATGAGCTGATGAGGGAATATTAATTGCCTTGACACATAAAAATGTTGAAAGCTTTCAGATCTGAAATACTGGAATTGGGTAGAAATCTGACCAGAATTTGCTGTACTTTGAGCTTGTTTGGATTTATTCCAGGGAGCATTTCAGAATTTTGCAGTCAAAGTAAAGAGCCTTTGAAACATCTCTCTCAACACAGTGATGGCAATTATTCCCTCTGTGAGGCACAACCATCACACAAAGCACTGTGATTTTGAATTATTCATTAATTATCTTATAAAAAGCTGCAGAGAATACACACTGTGCCAGCTCATCAGCTGGTGTAAATCAGTACAAATCCAGTGTCTCCCATGTGAAGCCCACTAAAAGCACTAAAAGTCATTTAACTGACATTTCTGCAGTACAGATTTGTTTATTTTATAGAGCCAAAATACAGGCTAAATGAAATGTTTGTACAGGATGTAAAGCCAGAGATGGAGTGTGCTATGGCTTTTACCACCCTTTTTTCTCACCAGTGTTTAGCACAAAATGGAGAATGGCTGGAGTGACACTGTGGGGTTAATCTTGATTCCCTGATGCAGGGTACTGGACATCTCCACATCTGCTCTGAGCATACTGAGCTCTGACACGTCTCCTGCTCCCTGAGAGCAGTGAGAAGCCACAGGGTTTTGGGAGTCCCAGCCTCTCCCTTCCCCTTTGCTCTCCTGGGCATAAGAGGTTCTTTGTCTTTCAGATGAGCTCCTTATATCTCAAAGTACAAGGCTTCAAAATATACAGGGTTTTTTTCCTGTATATTTTTTCCTGTGTTTAAAAAAGATAAATAAACAAACAGGTGTCTTCACAAAAATTTCCATGCATTTTTTCTCCTAAAATCCTGTTAGTTAAACATTTCTCCAAGACTCAAACACAATAAACTAGAATATGTGTAAAGCAGATAAAATAGCTAAACTCTGTTTCACCAAGGCATTCAGTCACATGCCAGACTTAAAATGCATGAAATGACTGTGCTTTTTACATTTTTAAATACAAACTCATGCATTTGAAACACGACATTTAGTAGAGAATTAGTAGGAAACTGTTGCAATGATGGTATTTGTAGGTTGCTAGATACATACTGGAGTTTAATACTCAGGTATACTCAGCTCTCCTCTCTTAAACGGAATTACTTTTATTTTACACCATGGTTCATTATTTTAATACAATCAATATGCAAAATTATCAGACCCTTAGTGGATGTAAATCCGTTTCCAGACATCAGTTGCTTTTTCCTGAAGCATTTTCAGCTGGGCTGACCTTTCTACTAGAAGATAAGCTGTTATGTATTTGAATATTGTACAGTCTTCTATAAACAAATATTTTCAATGTCATACTTGTCAAAGATGTAAGAACACAAGTAAAGTACTTTATAGAACAGCTGTTCTTTTAATGCTGTGCTTTAGTCACTTCAGGAATTTAAACAGAACATCCAGTACTAGCCAAAGAAAAGAAAAGAAAAAATAGTTAATACTCACTTTCTGTTGCCACAGACTTGTAGAACATAAATTTTCAGTCTTATGGGAAGATTTTTCAACAATTTTTTTTTTAACTAATGGTTAATAGCAATGATTTTTGCAGAGCTCTCAGTAGCAACATATTTCCTAGAGTGCAAGTAGATAAATTAAATGGTAAGACATGAATTGATGAAGAATTTGTGGCTATGGATCTGTGAATATGGATAACAAATGAAAAGGTTGACAGATTTCATCCTTCTTTTTTGTGCTGTTTTCTAGCAACCTGCCTTTTTCTCCCTGGGATGCAGAAGCCACAATTGTTTTGCACATTTCTCTGTAAATTTTGCTGCTTCATCAAAGAAATAGGCAACCATCATTTTAGAAGACTATGACCCATGCAGCAGGAGGGTATATAATCATATTTTACTTGTCTAGAAAGTGAGTGAAGGGTCTAGGGCAGACACTGAGTCCTGATTGTTGACAGAAGGAAGGAAGCATGGCTCTGTGGAAAAGCTCAGTGCCACACTGACAAAAATACACCTTGAAGTTAACCACCCTGCCTCTTCTAGGTTGGTCTTTTTATATGTTGGTTTTTTGTTTCATTTTCTCATTTGGAATAGCAGCCTAAAATCAAATGTCAAAATGGGCATATCGAAATTAAGATCAGCTACTGAATATTAACTGAAAATAAAATATTCTTTGATTACATTTATTTCAATGTCAAGTCATGGAGAATTACAATAAATTCATAGTTACTCATAGAAAGATACATGGACTTTCATTACTCTTTCTTCATTATAGTTAACTCAAAGCACATCTTCCAGAAATGCACCCCAAGTTAATTTTCACATCATGGGAGCTGAAGCATCCATTTTGCCGTTGGTCACTATCTTGTGTGTCTATATGCACATTCGTACTCCCTAACGCCTGAAGTCATTGGAGCTAGAATTTAGCCTTTCCAACACCTATCCCCTCGTTATGAATAGTTTAAGGAGAGTTTGTTCATCTTTCATCTATCTGTAACTTGACACAAGTAATCAAGTGGGAAAAGCAGAGCTTGCCACTTCAGGCTGTACCCTGGCACACGTTGCATGGACTATATATGGGCAAAAAAGCCATCTACTGAAAATATATGGGCAAAAAAGCCATCTACTGAAAATTCCAACTGCAATAATTGAGATTAGAAAATCAACTATGCAAAGGAACATGAAGTTCAAGAGTCTTAGAGACACTGGTAAATATTTCCCCACCCACCCCATCTTGCTCATTACTGAAAATCCATGAGAACTGTCTGACTGGAATGCTTTGGTTTGAAGCCTGATTGAATCTTGGAAAAGATGCTGCACAAAAAGCATTTTCTTCCAGCAACCTACCAATCATACTAACAGTTGTTGATTTCAGATTTATCACTTCTATTAAGAAGTGAAAAACTATCGTTACAGCTTCCAACACTAAGAAAATCTGCCAGAGGTAAGAGACATAGTGAAAATAATTAGGATTGAAGGAAATTTATTTTATTTTTAATGAATTTTGATCATGCTTGTATATGTTTATTTCACTACAGTTCTTCCCATTTTATTGACATCAATCTTTTCACCAGCAGTAAATAACAATCTTATATTTTAATTGGTTTTTTTTCTTACTAAATCAGTTATAGGAGTCACGATTCCTAACAGACTCATAAATAAAATAGCATTTTATAAGATTCATTTCTGATAGCTTGCCAGATAAGACTTCAAGAAAGGATACCAGTTATCTACAAGTGCTACATTTCATATGTTTTCAACTATTCCTCCTCTGTAAAATGTCACATATTAATGACAGCATTCTTAAATATGTTTTAGCTGGAAGGAAAAAAGTCAATGATCTTTTTCAATTGCAGGTTCAAATATAATCTTTACAAGCTTTTTAAAATTGAGAAACTAATTAAATTGATTATACGCTTACTGATTCCTAAGTCCAAATTAAAGGAGTTCAGCTATGAAGTTAAAAACGTAGAACAAGATGATCAGATTTCATAAAACACGAATGGGTACAACCCATTAAAATGTTAGACTATAAAGTTTTCCCTCTGGCTTTAAAGAATCCTTCATTCCAGTTAAAACTGCTGGAAATTACTATTACTTTCTTCATGTAGAGATGGACATCGCACTTTCCAAGTGTGATTTTGTTTCTTTATGAGAAAAATACACCAGTTAGGCACTGAACTGAAACTGGGGTTCTTGTACATTATCAAAGTACCATTAGATGTTAACTATTTTTCAGGCACGACTCACTTAGAAGTATATAAAAGTGTAAAGGTAGTGATTTCAAATCAGATTCTGAAACCCAGCCTTAATTTGGCCACTCAGAGAAGTGTCTTGGTATTACAAAACACTGTGGGCTTTTCAGCTCCCTCTTATTTCTGTAAACAGCAACCGTTAAGTTTTTTGCAAAGTAAAACTCATGAAAAGTCCATCTTCAGAAAACACAACTGTTAAATAGGATAAAATAAATCATTCCAGCTTTCTGGTTCTCTTGGGAAAATATCTGTTTTGACACCACCAGCCCCCAAAAGAGAGAAATGGTAGAGACTCTATAAAACCGTATTATTAACTTATTATTACTACTTTACTTGGAAGGCACTTAGATACTATAGTGATGGTTACATCACCTTAACCAAGATGTAATGTAGATCTTTGTGTGACCTGAAGTGACCAAATATCAATATAATAGGCTCTCAGAGCTGCAATTCGGGTATTTGACTTTGTTTACAGATGGTAGCATTTCAGTAAGATTTTCCAAAGGGAAAAGAGCTATTTTAGCATGCAAAGTGTTTTGGGCTAGGCTCGTAATTACCTCATCCAACATAGATACAAAAGCAGCTATGATGAGAAGTTTCACAATGTTCCTTGCACATAAATGCTTCTCTTTTTTTAGATGCCATAACTTTGATTTTTCTCAAGTCACCTGTAGCCTAAAGCTCTCAGAAGTCTCCTTCCTTCTCTTGTAGATGGGTTCATTGCACCACATTGCCACAGGGCATCAAGGTTGGTTTGGGACAATTGCATGACCCTGTACATCAACTTGGTGACAATAGGAAGCCTCTTTAACACATGAAAATCATGTCAGCTCTCAAAGGTACTCAAGTAAAAAAAGAGATCAGAAGGATGTGAACATCATCTGCAATCAAGTGCTGGGGAAAGCAGTGTGTTTCTCTCTACTATGTTACTACCTACACACTGAAGTACTACAAGACACAGCTCTGAGCCCAGGAGAGGAATGAATTTCTCTCTCCAACAAGCGATAAAATCAGCCTGGGATTCACAGCATATAATGGGAGGAGACTGAGCCAATTCTAACCTTTAAGTGCATACATACAGGGGGCCCAACCCAGGCACTTCTATCAGTGTATGAATGAGTTTACTCCTACCTCACACACCTCCTTTTTGCAGGATTGCCAGGAAGGAGAGGAGACCTTTGTCCCTTCTCCCAGTCTCAGCTATGTAGAAAAGGGCAATGATAATCAGAGTTCAAGCTTTTAGTAGTAACTCATCTGACTGCTGGACCTTTCCTTACAGAAATGGGCTTGGTACTTAGAAGGAAATCCCCCACATCTTCTAATCACTTGCAGCAACTAAAAATTGAAGATCATTATAAACATCAGCCTTGGCAGCCTACTAAAATCTCTTTCCCCTCTAATATAGCTCATGCTGGAGGCCTGATCCATTGGCTTCTATTTTGGGAGGTAAAAGAAGGTAGTCACTGGGGCACTATTAAAACCAGAATTTCTTCAAGATATTTGCATCACTTAAATAGGTCATAAACAAAAGCAGAAGCAGTATTTACTGTGCTATTAAGGTAAACAAAAATAGCAACTCACAGGTAATTATGAAACAGATTGAGTTTGGCAGGTGAGTTCCAGCAGTCTGGTTTTGATTTCTGAAGGAGGGATTAAAGCCAAGCTATAGACCGGCCATAATAAATTAACTATGTTCCCATACTTACATGGCTTGTTTCTTTTCACTTCTACCTTCATTTTACATTAGCAGTATTTGGCGCTTTGATGTCGAAACAGGCCTTCTCATTTTTTAATCACCTCTGAGCCTGAAGTTGGTTTTATGGTGGAGTTACAGCCACTGCACAGCAACCAGCTTGGGGTCATCCTGCTAGGCCATACCTGTGCAGCGCTGACCCCAGGACCCGGTATCTACATGCAGCTCACAGAAGCAGAGAACATTCACTTACATTTTTGAGAGGAAATGGCTTGTCAGTAAAATAATGAGTCCTGTGAGAAAAAAAACACAGGGGAAAAAAAAGAAAAACAAACCCATGCAAATATTTTGATAGAACCAAAAAGGAGTACCATGCAAGTGAATTGAGCATGGAGGGTCAAAGAGGAAGGGTTGGGGCAAGTTTGTGGAATATATTTAAAACAGAGGAATCTGTTTGGTTTTCTCTCCTATTCCAGCTTTGAATATAAGATGCCATGTCTCTTCAAGGGATGTTCTCAGAAGTGACGCAGGCACCAAAGAAGCCTGGCTTTATGCACTGCAGAGCAGTGACTGATGTAGTCTGCATGTGAGGGATGAGGATGCCGACGGCCCAGGATCCCTTATAGCACAACCTTCCTCACACTGGTATACACATCCTACTGACTGCCAGAACTTCATTCTGCGTACGCCGCCGCTGCCCTTGCTGCCACTGCCTGGCTTCAGACGTGGCGAGGGCAGGTGCCTACAGCCCAGCTAATAAACTCCAGAAAGCTAGAGGTGTTTCCAAAAAACAGGTCTTACAAATTTGGAGTACTGCTGTGCCCTTGAAAGTTTTACTCACTGGCCTTTGGCAGTGTTTTTTACCTTTACATTAGCCATGAGTACAGCAGGCAGGAAAACAGTCTAACCCTGGGGTCCAAGGTGAAAATCATCAGTCCTGAGCAAAACAGTAGCACTGACAACAAATGCAAGCTACTTGGAGAGTGAGTACCCCAGGTCAAAAGAGGGAGCGAAGGAAAGGAGAGCAAGTATGATTTGCCCTTTCGACAGACAACTGACGTATGATCACTGTGCTGAAATGCCGGTTACAACTTAATGTACATCTACTTTGATTCCTTTTGCTTAGACCAAAATCCATTAACAAGGCCCAAGAGGTTAAAAACTAAGAAATGACAGAAGTGAATTACTACTGCCAATTTTCAGTAGTAGAACAATAAAAAATGCAGAAATGATGATTTTTTTTAATTTAAGTTTTACTACCATTTCAGATTTTAATCTGAGCTTTTGTGAAGACTTTGCTAAACATTTTTTGTTGCATTTCTAGTTTCAGTGCTGTTCTTTTTGGTATGCATGTATCAGAATTCAAAATTGTGTTTAAAAGTACAAATACATTTCTCATGTAAACTCTAGTTTTAATCGGTAATAACTGACTCTGCCCAGTGCAAAGTTCTCAGTTTTTGAAAAGGGATAGAACTTGGAAAAAGAAAATGTCCTACCTACAGACCTTTCTAACCAGCAAGGTCAAATAACACATTCTCATAGGACCTTTTTTAACTACCCATCAGGATCAGTTTCAAAGACGACTTATTCACAAAACCTTCCAATCTCACATCTTCATGAGTGACTACTGCACCAACTAAGTTCCTGGCTGACCTTGGCAGATCAGGGCAGTGTGCCAGGTTACCCATCATGCTTGGCAACACTGCCCTGGCTTTCCACAATCTCCCACCTTGCTGTTTATATCTAGCTACCATCTCTTGTGCAACACCTAGACTGTAAACTCTCTGAGACACAGAGCATTTCTTCTGCTGCGTGTTTCTACTGCATCCAGCACGCTGGGCTGCCAATCCACAATTACACCTCCTAGGTGACATGATACAAATACAGACTGTGGTCGCAGTTGTATTTCCATCAAAAATACGTGTCATGCTCCTACTGCCTATGAAAGATGAGAGATAGAACTTATTAAATCAATGTCCAAAAACACATGCTCTTTATTACCTAAAAGTAGAGTGATGATCTTATTTTATTAAAGCATTTGCCACTTCATTCCATTTTAATAGGACAAACTGTGATCCAGCAAATAGTAAAAAAAAAAAAAAAAGACCTTTACTCCCTCCACTTGCTGTAAACTGGTGCAGGTTCCTTACCATCCTCATTAGCTTTGTGGAGTGAGCTGAAACTAAAGATATTTCATCTTTGTGCCTGAGACTGTTTATGTTTGAGGAAGAAAATATGAATAATGTTCATTTTCCTTGTAAAATCCAAAGTATTGTATCAATACATTATTGTTACTTAACAGCTGAAAGAGTGATAAACAAACAAAAATAAACAATAGAGCAGAAAGCTGTTCTCCATGAAAGGAAAGATATCTTCTTTACAGATGGAGCTCTGTGCTAGCACCATCTGTTGATCTGAGCAGTGACAACAGAATAAATATTGTAAACCCACAATTCCCAGTCAGAGAGTTTTATCCCACCTGGAATTAAGGAAGAAGAGTTCAGATTTTCCACTGCAGTGTATACAGACAGCAAGGGCAAGCTTTTGCTACCTGATGCTCACAGCAAAAAGGGAATAGGGAAAATTATGATCTCAACACTGAAAAAAGGCAATGGGCTTTGTTGCAATACATCTTAGTAGTGTCGTCTAATGTCACAGGAAAGATGGCTTGGATGCTCAGAAAGTTGACAAAAATAACCAGAGATATAAAGGCTAAAGCTAAGCAGCATATTGCTAAGGTAGTACAACCTTATCTAGGAGTGTTTAATCCCCAGATATTTGAGATTAAGAAACTGTCCCATGTGATAAATGCCTTACCTCTGCTATCTGCGGGGTTTTATGCACCTCCCTCTGAAGCACCTGATGCTGATCAGATCCAGCATGGTGACCTGAAGAGACTATCAGGCTGAGTCAGCAAGAGAGGCACTATGTTCCCATTTAGAAGCCAGAGCTGGGGGAAATCCCACCACAAATCAAATGCAAACTGAGCACAGAAGTCATCTGTTCACTTTCACACTGCTGAACACAAGCTTACTGTGGATGACCAGTTTGGACACGTGAGCTCCCACACATTTAATCCCTTGCACAGGCACAGACATGCACCACTGCTGACATATCTGAGGATGCAGAACCAAAGGCTGTTGCACCCTGAAAAACTGCCTCTCACAAACACTTCTTTTCATATACAAAATGTGAGGGTTTGGTGGTGTATTTTATTCATGTTGTGGTTTAGCTTTTGAACCCTGTTGTGCTAGCAATGGTCACACTGTGTGATGACCGACTCTGCCCTTGGAAAACATCCAAGGCCACAAGCCTGCATATGAGCACCCTCATCTTCCTGTGCAAATCCCTGTCTGCAGTATCAGCAAGGCACACCCGCTGTCCCAGGATCACAAGGACCTTTCTCAAGGCTGCAGTTGACACTTTTTCGGGACATCTATTCCATGGTTGGAGAACACTCAAACAAGAGGAAAGCAGGGTGAAAGTATAGTCTGTTAGGAAACAGAGTTTCCATTAACACAGGCACCTTAAACTAAGGATACATAAATAAGGAATCCAATAGGAGATTTGTTATGAAAAGTCCAGACAAATCCAGTGTTGGATAATTGGACAAATGGATAATCTAGAAATGAATAAGGAGATGAAATGTTTTTTAACTAGACGGAAACAGATTTGAGCTCCTTCACAGTCACTCTGTCATGGTTTTCCAGACCTCCCTATGCTCTGTGTGCAAGGGAATAGAGTTTTATCTCCTTGGATAAGCAGCTTCCACACCTTTCATCTGATGACTAATGGCAGGCAGCTCCCTAACAACCCATCGTCACAGAGGCTGCCAGTCATGAGGTATAAGTCTTCTGAGAGAGCAAATTTTATTACAAATACAATATACTAAATTTACTCCTTAAAAACCCTCAGATTTATCTTTGTTGCTGAGGCCCAAAATAACTGTGAAATATTTAAAAAGACCTGTAAGCCTACTACTGGAAGCAAGTTTGGTTCTCCCTGACAACTCTTTAAACTTCACCTGTAACAATTAGAAATATATCTCCCAACTTGTAGCCTTTCACTTGTGTCTGCTAAATGTTCCTCAAGAAACAGATTCTTATCAGACTTGATCTTTGCTACCTAACAAAGCCAAGACCAAATTCCTGATTCTTGCTTCAGTATTATTTTCCTGGTGTGGGAACAAAACTGAGTGACAAGTGTTGGAAACTTAACAGATGTAGCTCCCTTCCTGAGCTATTGTAATGTATTTCATGAGTGCTGCTACCCCACCTCAGTCAGGGATGGTAGGTGTCACCTCAGCACTGGTTGATGCAGCTAACATTTAAGCCAACACATTCTTCCCCACAGTGAGCCTCACTGGACCACTCGCCTGCACAGCTTGGCAAAATAATTAAACTAAAAAATTTATTCCATCGTGTATCCACATAATATGATTGGAAAGACTCTGTACCATAATAAATATCCCAATTTTATTTCCATTGACAGGAACTTGAGGCAACTTACTTGGCTTCAGTAAATATTTCTAATGTAGAGAAGTGATAAGAAGAATAATGTTGGTCCTTGAGCTCATGAAGTACTCAGAAACTCAGAAACGTATCAAGACTCCTCTGGTATACTGTCCATTGCAAGAACTCATTGCTAACATTGGGCCCCTTGGTTGCATACAGAAGTCAAATACATCACTAAAGACAACAATTCTGTAAACATAACCACGGAAAACAACTTGTGCATCTAACAAATGCTAAACCAAAAAGTTCAGCATAATTTTAGTATTGACTGTTGGCAACACATAACAGCTCTCTAAAAAGTGATATGCAATCACACAACTGTAGCATCCTGACTCTTCGGAACAAACAAAAACATTTATTGCAATGTAAATTTAAGATATATTTCTGTGCAGGTGACTGAGGAACTGATCATCCAAGTTTGGGGTTAGTCACTGGATAATTGTGGAATGGTGGCTAAATATTGCATAGTCTATCTGCTTTTCAGAGGGAAAACTGACTTGCCATATTTGATATTGCTGACAGCTCTATTCTGTTTCATAATATGGTGGCAATAAAAACTGAGGTTATACTCTGGAAAGTCAGGAATTAATATATGGAGTTTTCCTCTCTCATGTGTTATTACAACAGGCAAAGAAAGTGTTTGCTTCTCTTCTGTAGCAGCCACACTGCAGATACCATTGCAGATCAAGCAATTCCCAGAGATCATTTGGCTTATAGTAGTTTTATTTGCAAGTTAAGATAAATGACTCCAGGGGAAGAAGGAGGAGAGAAGTGATGACTGACATAACCATTTTAGTCTGTAGAAAGAGAGAGAGACAAAGACTATCTAAAACTGTGCTCTTCTCCACGTCTTAACACAGGCAATGATCTGTGAGGTGGAGCTCTCTAAGACTGCTGGTGCCTCTGGCTAGACTGCTACAGATTGTGAACACATCTGTACTGGTAGCAACCACACTGTGGTTTCTGTGAATAAGTGCTGTAGGAAGTAGGGTAGGCGAATTAGACCACTTCTGACAAATTGTCATGAGTGTCCAGTGCTTACTGTTCAGTGTCCTGTTCACCTCATTTCATTTATAAAGAAATGTTAGTAGGAGAGAGCAAGTGCCGAATAAAATAGACTATTTGATTATTTTCACATAAAGATGTGATTACAAGCTTCATGCTTGTAAAGGATATAAATGCTAGCAAAGGATATTAAAACTAAGGATATAAAATTAAACTGGGAGTGAGAATTGTAAGAGAAAAACAGAAGTGGAGTTTGTTGTATTTATTTTTTCCTGGGTAGGGATGAATGAGAGCTTCTTTCTGCTAAACATGCAGTTGGGCTAGATCCTTTCATCAGCAGAGCTTCCCCAAGTTCAGTATATGGCCACTCTTCTGCTGATTTCATCTGCAATTTCCTCTAGGGAATCTTTTTCAAACTTTAAACATGTAGAAAATAAATAGCTTTCAGACTCCAATAGATCTACCCTATGTGTCATTTTTTGTGGAGATGGAAGACTCAGTTCACCTGCAATTTGGCCAAAAGAAAAAAAAATGCAATGCTTGAAATTAAAGTTCTGACTGCAGCCTGGGAAGTTTACTTTGCAGGGCAGCATGACTGTGTGCTTATTTTACATTTCCCAAAGACACATGCTCCCTAGGGCAAATGCTGCTGAATTTGCATTCTCACAGTGAGCCTTTAGGGACTCCAGTTGAAGTTGCTGAGATGTTCATCTAAAAATGACGCAGAAAAGATTGAAACAGCCTTGAGCACGTTTAACATCTGGGAAAAAAACCCAAACCATACTTTGACTGTCATTCTTCTCAGTGCCCCAGATTGGGACTGGAGAGGAAGGAGAGAGGAGAAGGAACAGCTGGGCAGCCTGGACGAAAGACAGGAAAAGAGGTGCTACACAAGACAGAGCTGACTGGCCAGCAGGGTGATGCCCCAGTAGCCTTCTCCTCCTCCACCCCAGTGCCCCATTTTATCCACGGACATTGATTTGGAGCTTGAGAGGGGAAGGTGGGCAGCAGTATGATGTGGCATTTGCAGTATCAGTTGGCAAAACAAGGCAGTCAGGAATAAGATAAAACACAAGGTTGGAGGAATAGCAGTGTTCAATGGTTTCTCATATTACTGTACACTAAGACAGGATGCAAAGAATCACACCACACTATTGCCTACACATTGAGCAGAACAAAAGTCCTTGCTGCCCTTCAGCCTCCACAAATCACAAGCACTCTTGATATCACAAGGTGCCACCAAAACAAAGCAGAAGCTAATGCCTTGACTGCAAAAGTCAGTCTTCCTGCCTTCAGTATTGTTAGCAGAGCAGAGCTCACTTTGCAGAGGCAGACACAGGTAGCTGTCAAGAGCATCAAGTCACAGGGATTGAAAAAGGGAGAGAAGGAGGGCATTGAGTGAAATTTGTGGCATAAAGCATAAACCCGTTGATGCTGAGACCTCTGCATCTGTATTTTATGCAGTCCAGGGGCTTCATTGAGACTAGGTTGAGTCTGGCTCCATGGACCAAATTTCCCTACTGAACACGTGGTCTGAAGCTGTACAAAGGACCTGTGGCTGGTTTGTATCCCTACACTCTCCTTAGGTGAACATCTTAGTACAAACCTGGGGCAAAGGTTCCAATTGAGTCTACCCCAAAAGCAATCTACCTCGTGCACAGAAATCCTACTCTGTGCATGGAAATAGCATGCAGCAAATGGGACAGTCTGAGGACTCACTTCTGAAGCACAGTGTCTCAGTTGACCTCACCTATTCCTACAGCAATATTGCTAACGGACCAAAAGTAAGCAAAGGATTACAATGTTCTGCAGCTTGTGATCACAATAAATATGAAAAGCTACCTTTCCAATCACTGAAAATGCTCTTTGAATAGCTAAGACATGATGATTAATTAGCTCATTTTTCAAGTGCTCATTTTTCACTGCATCTCAAAAATGGCTAAATCAGATAATATTTTAATCCATCACCTTTTCACCGTCACCTCTGGCACAACCCTCCTCCCTTGACCTTATCTTTTCAACTTCCTGCTAAGATGTGTGTTTAATGAAACAAAAAACTGCCTAATTTTCAAGCTCAGATCCAGCTCTTTCCCTGTCGCAGTCATCAACTAATTTCCTTAAAACATCATCACATAAT
This sequence comes from Ardeotis arabs, assembly GCA_011801015.1. Taxonomy (NCBI): domain Eukaryota; kingdom Metazoa; phylum Chordata; class Aves; order Otidiformes; family Otididae; genus Ardeotis; species Ardeotis arabs. The sequence goes on along the minus strand of JAAGAY010136949.1, from coordinate 21,125 downwards.
CAAAGGGCACTCTGGGGACCAGTGTCCTAACCCTGTCCTGTCTGACAGATGGAAGATTCTTTTCTTACAAGTCCAAAGCTCAAGGTTGACATGAGTCCTTCAGAGAACAATACTAATTTTTTCCAAGCCAGTACCAGCTCCAGGTCAACTATGGCACTAACTATAAAAAACCCAAAGACTTTTCCTGTTGCTCTGTCAATGCTCTTTAATGTTAACCTGAAGGGAGTACCCATTCCTCATACAATTGAACTAATCACCAACAAAAGTGCATACATGCATATTATTTTGTGAGCTGAACATTTGACCTCCTTCACTGTTGCCCGGTTTACTCTGGACAGAAATAACCAAGTTATTTGTGTTTGGCCAGTTCCCCTCTCCTCGTTTCTTCAATGCTCTAACTAGATGTTAAAGAACAAACTGGTAACCTTCCCTAGTGCAGCTACTTACCTCTAAAACTCAATAATTAATCCCAAGTGGATGACAAATGCTATGCAATTTATTCTCTGCTTGGCTGCAGCTTGAAGGAGCATGGACTCTGAATTAGTGAGCTCTTTGGGTTCAATCTGGAAAGCATATGTTTCCCTTCCATCATTCAATCCATCAAAATGCAAAAAAAGGCCTGGGAAAGGCACATGGTACATTTTGATATTATTCATTAACATTAATGTCCTTGTTATAAAGATATGTTTTATTTGCAGGTAACAACAGCCTTATGGGCATCTGGGAACACTTTGAATGATTGCCAAAAAAAAGAAATTTGGGTCATAACTAATGATCAACATCCCCTTTTAATCAAATGAAGCCATCATAATGTGTCATTCCTCTGGGGGAACAAGGACCTTTCACCTTGCTGGGGCCTGCTGAGGCCAGCAGTAGCTGTAAGCAACCCTGGCAAGTGGCCTTTTACTTTATAGAGGGGAAAAAATGGAATCTATCCATCAACACGCTCACTTGTGACACTGAACACACAAAGGAAACGAAGTCTGATCAGTGAGGTAGTGATATTGCCTTCAAGCAAACCCATGCATTATGGAGCACCCATTCAGGGCTGTAGTTCTCCCCTGGCACCACTGCTGGATGGCCATTGCTTTAACACCGAGGAGCCTCCTCCCAGGACAGATCTTCGGTAGAAATATGGAGTTCTGGCTGCACCTCCAGAGGTTCATGTAAATGAGACTCAGGCACAACCTGGAGCTCTGCAAGGGCATATTTCCCCCTACAGCGTTGGTTCTTCTATAAAGGAAAAAAGGAAAAGATTTCTCAGGTGAATGGGTCAAAATTCTTCAGCCTTTTTTTTTTTTTTCTAATCAGGAAATAGTATTTTTCTAAATAGTTTTTGAATGGATTTGGAAATAAAATAAAAAAGAATATATACCAAAATTACACCAAAGTAAGACAGAGAAGTTGGTCATAGCTATAAACATTAATTTCAGAAATGAGAGCTTCAGATGACTCCTTAATGAGTCTCCGTCATCCCCAAGAGCTCCTGCTGCCATCAGACTCCCATAACACACTGTAGATGCCATACAGAGACAGGTAAGCCTGGGGCAGACAGTCCATCCTGCAGGAAAATAGAGGTGTGAAGCACCTGAATAATGTTTTCAAGTGGGCAATACCCCAGCTTTGTGCTAAAAATGCTGAAGTTTTGCCTTGGAAAAAAATCCATATATTTTCACCAATGAACACTTTCTGCTCAAGGCATTCTGACAATGCAGCTCACTGCTGCAAGGGATTTTTTAAAAAAAGTTCTGAACCAAGTGCCCAGTTATAAATGATCCCACACTGAACACGCATCTCATGAAGATGAGAAAGGTGAAAGCCTTGCTCAGACCACAGAAGTCCCAGCTGCTTGCTTGAATTGAATACTTTTTAGCCATCCCCATAAATTAATGTAAAAAGAGACATCCCTGACATCTCAGTGCACTTCACACTGAAGGAAGGAACGACTGTCCTACAGGTTCCCCAAAGGCTGGCAGAGCGAACATGTCGATTTTTACTTTTCCTGAGGCATTAGAGAAAAAGTTTAATTAAACATGCTGCTCTGTATTTCACTGTGACATTTTAGGTAACTGTATTCTGGCTTTTTTCATTGCCACTAAGAGCCCCTTCAGTGAACTATAATATTTAATCTTCAGTGTTGCTCCAACTGAAATGACTCCCTAGATTTGTGTGAGAGCCTAATGTATATCTCAGATTGCTCCCTGGATAGTCCTTCATCTATCAAAGAAAGCAGCCTTCTGGTGAGAGCTTTCCTACTAACTTACCCTGACAGGTGGGTATGGGCTTTTAAAATCCATATTTCTAAGTAGCTCGGTGCCCCTATTCCTGCACCATCAGAGCACTTCCCATGCTGTGATGTAGTCAAGGCCACCACAATTCTGTGAGGCGAAGTTGGGCTGTCGCCACTGTTAAAGATCTAAGCCCACATATATTAAATGTGTTGCTCAATGAGTAATTTAAGCCGACGGCTGCTGCCAGAAGGAGCAGCCCAGCCTTCCCCTTGCTGAGGTCGCTCACGTCCATCCCAGACATTCCCACCTCCCTATGTGACGTGTGGCAAATGGGATTGGAAATGCTTGTGCTGGCAAAAGGAGGCAAGAGTCCATCTCTTGGTAGCCATGACCCGTCTCAACCTCTGGGTCTAATGCAGCTTTGGGGGCTTTCCCAGACTCACTGGAGGTGCCTGGCAGGAGCTGGCCATCCTGCGTGGGGCACTGGCACTCAGATAGACAGAGCACCTCTGCGAGTCACAAGGCTTTCTAGCATCAGATGTTGAACTCACCAATCATATCTTTGTTTTAACGACTGAAAAATAAACCAGCTACCAACATTGTAAGTGATTATTAGCCTGCCTCAGACTGCAGTGAGCCGATGCAGAGACCCCCATGCAGAGAGCCCCTCTGCTCCTCACCAGCTTGAGCTAATTTTCTGAATAAACTAAGGGATAGGCAGCTCTTTCTAAGATCCCGTCCCAAGCTATTCCATTTTCTAACCGAGCACAACGTTAACCATCCTGTCAGCACTGTGTAAGCTCACAGCATTTTAACATTAGGGCTCCTCGCACAGTGAGAGCAGCACAATATGGGAGTTTAATATTTGGAGGAAGGGATGAAGTGGCAAGTGCTGAATTTGATAGCTTTGGATTTGGCACCATTTCTCAATAGTGGTGCTTTCTAACAGTCCCCTAAAAACCACTGATTTGGAGAGAAAGTACGCAGGCCTGCCCTAACGCCCAAGGCACTAAAGCCAGTTGGCAGGCCTGTCCTCAGGACTATTAGTGTTCTTGAACACGAGAAGCCTCCTGTCCCAGGATATTGCATTTACTTACGTCTCCTTTCCAAACTGGAAATGTTTTTGAGCTTCATTCCATGCCTGGTTTTTGTTTCAGTTAGAAACTCAGGAAATCAAAAGAAGAAACATTTAGTGTTTGCAGCACATAGCAGAGACGGGGGCCTGACTGAGAAAGGACAAGAAACAGTAGCAAAGCTCATGTGTTTGTTAAAATCTCTCAACTACATTTCCAATCCCCTGCCTTCACAACATGGTGACAGTTTGCCTACTGAGCATTTTCAGTGCAAAAAGTCCCACAAGAAAAAAAAAGAACAGTCATAGTAAAAAGCTGCTCTGCAGAGAGAGAAAAAAATGTTCCCTGGCTGAGTGAGAAAATAAATAAATACTAAAGCATCGCAGATAATTGCAAAACGATGTTTGCTTTGTTTAAAACCACTCCTGTTTTTTTGGAAATTAGTTCTGCAAATGTTGCATGTGAAGGAATAAGCTTCCCCATGAGCATCACTGAAGATGATGGACGGGACTAGGAAAGAACACACAATCATGTTTTCTTCCTCCCAGAGAGAGGGCATTAATCACACGTTCCTCCATAATCTTCCTTCCAAGGCCCCAGAAGGAAAGGGAAGAACCTGTCATAGCTCTAAAATTGGACTTTTCTGGTCTTCAGTATGGTTGTTTCCACTGGGCCTGTGACAGACTTGAATGCATCCCTGAACCATTTCTGAGCACAGCAGGGGAAACTGAGGCTGGATTTCTGAGCTGGGCTTATGCACAGGCCTTGTCCATGTGCCCTTCCCCATCCAGCACTATTCCCTTCTGCTTTGATCGCTTCCAGGCCCATATTTCAGAAAGAAAACAGCTTTTTAAACCATCTTGTAACTAGTTTTGGCACCTCCCGTTTAAGGCTGCTGGTAGTGCTTCTCCACAAAGGCAGAGGTTGATGCGGGCGCGTGGGCAAGGCCAAGTCCAACCAGAGAGGCAATGCATCTGCAGGACATATAGCAGTGGTGTGCCCTGCCACACCTTCCCAAAAGGGGTTGGTATCTGAGCTAGAAGACACTATAAACCAGGTTAGCACCTCCCCAGTGTCCACAGTTGGTGAGTTGGGACAAAAGCTCAGCTCCCATTCCAGGCTGAAGCAGCAGAGCAGCCAGACCACTTTTCAAGAGTGGAAGGAGACAACTGAAAGAGTGCAAGGAAGATTTTGATCTGTAATATATTCTAATATTTTTTAGGTCTCTATTAATGACTGTAGTCTTCCTGCTGCGGCAATTGAGTGGAGGAAATAATAATGGAGATTGAAAGGCATTCACCATTCGACCTCTCGCAACCCTGGCATTCTTCAGTAGAATATGATTGGAATTGGGCACATCTGCTCTCAATAACAAATATAAAAAAATGTCCTGCAGCTTTAAGGCTTGAAAAACATATAGTTGGGCTAAAAGAAGGGCATAAATGTATTATCTGCAGATGTAGATCTGTAGACTCAATATAACTTTAATAGTTCAGTAATAACTCTGTGATTGTGGCCACATCATGTTTTGGAGTCTTTGGAGTTTTTGTCTCCTGGAAATGCCCAGGAAGTGTAGGGAGGTCAAAAGTCAATCCCCACTTGCAGTTAGGTATAGTCAGCTTCAGGCAACGTGCAGGTGTGATAGCAGAGGTCATGCACAGCTGATGTCCTCGCCATCACCAAACACAGCACAGACCAGAAGCTGAGCCCTCACATCTTCAGACTCCTTCCTCAGGGCTGGAGGTTGGCATTGCACAGAGACACCTGAGCTGTAACCCAGCACTGCTGAACCATGTCAATTTGCCATGAGAAGCACATGTTGGTACCAGAGAAAGCTGAAAATACATCCAGTGCTGGCTTGGTGTAGGTCCTTCTGCACCTCGCAATGCAGAGAAGCCCACCGCTTTGTCTGCTGACAGAAGAAGCCAGCCACGCTGGGGACAAGACTACAATGAGCTGAAAGATGGAGCATGACCAGTCTCTCCAGACACAGCTGCTCGACCCGGGACTGTGCTACGAATCAAATGGTGTTGCTGATTCATTCCATTCCCAGTAGCACATGTGAGTCATCTGTCCACCCTGGACTGTTCACTGATGAAAAGTTTATTTTTAACAAGTCTTGGTTAAAAATAAATGTATACATCATACAAATGAGTAAAGCACTCAGCCACAAATTAGTATGAATGTGCCCTGAGAAAAATTAGCTAACTTGAATGCAATAGGAAACCTGAGAATCAGTCCTTCTCTTGCACTGGCATAAATCAGGAATAACCCCACTGCGATCAGTTACTGTTTCTATAAGGAAGCATTTTTAAGGCTCTGATTGAGACCATGCTCTATTAACCTAGTAGAACAATTCCTTCAGAGGTTTTGTTATTACCCAGTGTTCATGAAAAAAGGAGACTCTGACAGCAAGGGTTTAAATGCAGGATTTGTATCACCTTTAGCGCTATAAAAGTTAGCAATCTAATCTAAGTTTCTTGTTCAACCTCCCTCTAAAATAAAAAGAGAGAAATGATCATGTCCAACCCATCCTATTACAGATCTCAAAAACGGGGGAAAATGCCCCTTGCAGGTGCAGATATCTCTACACTGACTATAGATACAATCTGAATAACTGACTTGAACTAGACACCTGAAGTTTGGCAAGGTGAGCAACACCCTAAGTGACCACAGCAGATGCAAGAACCCAACTCTGCTCCTCTCAGCTCTAATAAGAGGCTCTATGTGGCTGAAGTGGCTGAGGATTTAAACATTTTGTCTAAAAAAGGTTGCTAATAGAGCATATGAGTAAAAGCCTATAGTCTGGGATCTGCAGCAGGACAAACCAACGCTCTTGCCTGGCCGTCACCTCTGGAAACAGCACATCAAGGGTCCCTATCCTGAGCTGCACTATGGCTTACAACTGGATGTAGCCTGCTTCCACAGAAAACATGTTTGCACCACATGGAACCTGACATTTGCCCTCCCCGGGTTTTGTCATGGACGTTGTGGTCCTTTTGCATCTGAACACACAGAAGAGCAGAGCAGTGCAGGCACATGTGGTCTCCTACTCTAAGAGCTGACATCTCGAGAAGATGTTCAGTGTAAGAAGCATGGAAGGGCGGGAGACAACTGAATGTGTCTGTTTAAAAAGAAAATAAATAATTGGCACATATATACATTTGGATCACAGAAATAAGGCAGAAGTACAAATAATTTCCCTTGCATATTTGTAACGAGCAGATGGTATGTGGTAATTTTGCAGTGTGACTTTGAAGTGACCCGCTCTTTCAAAACGTGAGACACAAACTTTTAAGAGCAGAGCACTTCCTTCCTGTTGTCTTTTGCGTGAGGCAAGCAGGCTGCAGAGAGAGATGTGCTCCCCTTCTTCACCAAGCATTAAAAAAGGCCCAGCTGTGTTGTTCTTTGCATTAAAGCATAAGCACGGGAAGCCTCTCAGGGCAGGCATGGTCTACCATTCTCCCTGTGCGCTCTGCCTGCTCCCCGGGCACACAGCCCCACGGCACTGCCACACTCAACCTCATTCAATAACAAACCAACATCAAACACCTCTCACTGCGGGGCAGAGCGGTTGGTGTTTCCTGCAAACCCTGACTGCCTCTGCTTCCCACCCCAGAGGGCAGCTCTTTCTCTCCTGCATCCACCTCTCCTGCTACACAGGTGACCCCTTCAGCTGCCCCTTTCCCTCCATAGGCTGCTCCACACAACACGCGTTCCTGGAGAGCTGCATGCACAGATGCAGGCACTCCTCTTGCCAGCAGAGCAGTGTCCAAAGGAGCAAGCTCCGTATGTGAGAGCTATGTGACAGTAAAGGAGAAGGCATGTGATATGGGCAAAGAGAGCTTCAGATGCCATCAGTAATGGATCACCCTTGTCCCGACGGGGGAAGAAGCCACATCTTTGGTATATCCTGCACATGCAGCCACGGCAGCACATTTGCTTCCACTGGCAGAGTTTCTCCACATAGGCCAACGCTCTCCCACACTTTTCACTCCCGATTCCTCACATGCAGATGTCCACAGGAGGCATTCAGGTCTTCTCTTGCTGCAACACTATGGGTGAATTTCACCCGCAAAGAATATGTCTAGGAAAACATTTTATCAATAGAAAACAAAGCAATTTCCAGCCTACAAGGTGGTTAGTAAAGGCATATGTCCTTGATTTGCAATAGACCAAAGCATTCATTTGCTGCTGTTAATTATTCAATGCAAAATTTTTTCCTTAACTGTCTACGAAGAGTAATATCCAGTAACTGCAACTTAAAAGGGGCAACTTTCAATGTAGAAAAAAATGTTCTTTAGGAAGCATTTCCTGTGTCCTTCTGAGTGCCTTATCTGACCAGCATCTTTCACTTTTATTTACATTTTATCTTCTTTAACAACATTCGTGGTATGGACTGAGTCATCAATAAGGGCTCAACATGAAAGGAGGGATGAAAAATAAGCTGTCTTAAGAGCACTACTCTGCAGGAAACTTATTAGCATTTATTGTGCGGTGTCAGGTTACCAGAGCTGAATGGAAAGAACAGAGTTTATTTAAGTGGCACAAAACACAACTTTCTGGAAGTCGCATTCAGTACTTTGAAAGTACATAATGGAAAAGGACATAGGAGAAATCTCTTAGATTTTGCAGAAGCCAATAACAGGTACAAGTTGGGGGTGGGTGTAAAGGCTTATGAGAGACTTAAGAAACAGTTCTTGGATAAGGGAAATGCCACGGAATTAGGGAAGAAGGTGTAATTTACAGTGAGAGAAATCCCAGGGCTATCACATTCATAACCTACTTGCCCAAAGCCAAATAAGCAAGAGAGATACTTAGAAATAGCTCAGTAGATTTCCAAAAACTGATTCCTGCATCTGGAAGACTTCTGAGCTTTTTCAATGGCCAAGTCACAAACCTCACTCCCACATTAATAGAATCTGATTGCTACTGATGTAGGCTGTAGGAAAACCTTCTAAGCCTCTCTTTAGCAGTAAAGCAGGATATATATATTTACAGATGACATGCATGTGCTGCCATAAGCAAGGCATACAATTAGAAATAAGGCTAGATTTACAGTTTTGAGCTCTCCTTGGCTTGGATGATGATAAAGCGTGCACAGCTGACATTTAACTCTGAGAAAGCAAAAATCTATGCAGAGAGAGGACTTTACCTTGCTGTAGAAGAAGATTTTATTCCTCCCTGACTTTGTTCTCTCAAAGCAGAAGGTCATAATCTGAACTTCCATTATGGTTGTTCAAAAATGCATCAAAGGTTCAGTGGATAAAAGAATGTTATTTTCCAAAACCGCTGGGACACTTCCTGTCAGTTCACATAATTGAGTATTACAGTATTTAAATTACAAATTGAAGATTATTTTTACAGGTGTCATTTTAAATATAATACGAAATTTCTTGACATTACCTCAGCCATGCTACACAACCCAGCTGTGCTCGGCCTTACATGTGTGATGCACATGGCTGAAATTTTGTCATATTACATCATGGGCTACAAAAACACACAGTATAAATAGACGATGTAATATTTGAGAGAGCAAAAACATACAGTGCTGGCCTCGCTTTATGGAACCCCAGATCTAATACGGACGTGGAAATGTAAACTGTTATTAGAGTTCCGATCAAAAATCTTCAAAAAGGGCCCTGCAGCAGGAGGTCGGATAGATGGTGCTAGATTGCCCTCCAGTGGTCTCCCACCGCCTCTGCCTCCCCATCCCAACCTGGCCAGGGAGGAAAACCAACCCTCATGACTTCATGAAGCTGAACAAACCAGCCAGCTACAGCCCGTGAGGAAGACACAAGTTATTCACACTGGCAGATCTGCAGATCAGGAAGAAAAATGTTAAATTAATTAAGAAAGCGATCTTTAAGAATCCTCTTGGCTTTCTATCCACAAATTGACCTTAGCAGCTGCAAAGAATTTGCCTTCAACTGTCCTGATTTAATGTGGCTTTTAAAAATGCTATTATCTCCATTCTGTAATTTGTTATTTCATTTTTATGGTTTCCAGCAAATGCCATTTCTGGAAAGGAAAATTTCACCTTTTCTTGTACTCTGTTGTGACTTGCAATTTGCATTCATTCTGCGTGAAAAACTCAGTTCACATCGAAGAATTCTAAGCGAAACAAGAAAAATAAAGAAAACAAACTGTCAGCAACTTCCTAATGTTGTTAACACAAAAAATGGCAACAATACTCACTAGATAAATTAAAACTCCCCTGCCCTTTTGCTACCCTCTTCCTAAAGAAACCAACATCAAGCTTTAAGTCAGTTCAAATCTTTTTAAGCAGTTCCAGATCCAACACACAGTGACCACAAACTAGGTTGGGTGGCTGGGCAGTAACTCGCAGATGTTGTCAAACTCAGAAGCAAGGAGGTGACATTTCATCTGTAGGTCTGTCCACACAGCAAGAATAAGCTGTTTTCTTTACAGCTGGGCCGCTTCACAAAATAAAAGAGCACCATTTCATTGATTCAAGGAGTAGACTTGTAGTGGAAAAGGCACTAACATAATGGAATTTAATTTGGGGATTTTAGAGTTTCATTGCATATGTAACTACTAAAATGAAGGGCCATAGCAAAATGACCACCTCTGTCTCTTAAGCCAGAGCATTAAACATTTTAGTGATTTCAGTGCAAATATTTTCATTCCCTTCACTTCATGTGTCTTTTTTTCATTCTTTCTTCCTACAAAGAGACATAAAATAAAAAATTTTAAAAAAACATTTCCAATTTCTTTTCATTTTTTGTTGCTGTTTTTTGGAAAACACAAGCATAAGCAAAGGAAAAAAAAAATATCTTCTAATGTTGCCATTCTATCCTGAAATATATTTTCAAGAAAGACTTCATGGTTTGGTGTTAGGCTATTTGGGTTACCGCCATGAGCAGAGGTTACTCTCTAATCGGAGACAGAAGTAAAAGCTATGCAAAAATAAGAGTGGAATAGTTTCTTGTTGTGAAAGGAAGATAACTCGAGGCTACTCTGTATCTAACCTGGAAAACGAGCATATTGAGATGGGTATGATACTAGGAAAACCCAGCTGGCCAGATGTGGGGGTCACAACCAAGGCCAAAGTCTAAAACAGATTAAAACAGGAGAGGGAGCTCTCACCCAGCTTGACAAGGCAGGAAGGTGCTCCCAGGTACTCCACTCTAGGCTAAAAAAAATATGCTCTGAACCCCTCAAATAAGTCAGCTGGTCATATCATAAAAGTGAAGCAGTGATTTTCTAGGCTTGAAGATTTATTAGCGGTAGGTAACTGCTTAAGTAAAGACTTACTTAGACTTTGTGGATTTTACCCCAAACCAAGCAAAATTTGGAGGTTTTTTGTTCCGGAGCTCCTTAACATTGAATTATTGGAGCTGAGTTTGAGCTCAGTGATGTTTGGTTTGTTCACATCTGAAATTCAAAGTCAAAAATATCAAGGAATTGGAGATCATATGGACAAAACCCAAAGCAAATGTTTGCAGGAACCTCTGAGAAATGGAAGTGCTGTGTTCACATAGTTCTAATTATAACACTGCATTTGTAGGATTCATATGAACTAGGACTCGTGGAAGAGAAACATAAAGGAAAGCTAACTTAAAGGGAAGGCAAAATACCCTGTGGAATTTGGATTGGAATCTCCTAATGTGAAGGAAATCTCCTGCAGAAAAGTGGGAACTACTTAAAAAACAGCTGGAGAGACCACAAGTGAAATTTATCCTGGTTATAATCTAAACAGAAAAGGGCAACAAAGGCCAGTTCAATTAGGCAAGGATATGAAGTCTTATACACAGTGTGCAAAAAGCCTAATAAAGGGTCTTTAAAATATAAATAGCACTGGGAACTATATAAAGAGTAGACAGAAGCTAGTTAAAATAAATAATTAAGATATAAAGGGATTCTAACGAAAGCTAAACTGTAAAGAACACTTCAGTTAATCATAAAAGCTTCTTACATATTCCCACAGCAAAGAGAAGGGAAGGCAGAAAACCACACCATTTAAACCAGGAATGAAAGAGACAGTGCATTAGACCCACTCTTCATGTTGAAATGGTATTGCTCCTGATTTAAAGCAGAATACAATTTTTGATATTGTCTATCATCAATCCATTTGTTTTCTGGTCTTGGTATAAGGCACTCCTTTCATCTCACTGTATGCATGTAGAAAAGGGACAGTCTGTCCAGTAACTCATCAACAGTCAATAGAGGTGGGCATTAAAGCTAAGTAAGGTGAGGCACCTCTCTTGAGGTGCCTGTCTCCCACCGTGAGCCATGTATGAGAAAGCACAGGTGCCTAAATTTAGATGTGAGGACATGACTCTGTGTCTTCACATGCATAATTTTGATCCAGTTACAAATTTTCAAGAAAATAACCTAATGACTTGAAATCAATGAACCTTGCTTACTGGCTTACAGAAGCAAGGGGTATCACAGCCTCATAGTAGCAAATTGCAATTGCGAAAGTAATAGGAAATTTGTCCCCAGATGAAAAAAGAAATTGTTTCTGCCCATAAATGGCATCCTTCCATGGCAAACTGATGAATTTCATCTGTGAGTCATTTCTCATGGAATGGTAAAGTTACTAGGGGTACATGGCTTGTTAGACTGCAGACATGCTCGAACAGCGTAGCTGGAGAGATGCTGCTAGTTGGTGTCATTGCAGTTGCAGTGGTTAGTTCTGGAGCTCTCCCTTGTTATTATCTTCAACTGTTCAGTGTTATGCCTTTCCACAACACCAATTACATGCATTTTGAAGAGCAATAATGTCTTTGCATGGCAAAGATCAACCTCCAGTTCTTTCTTCTATTTCAGAAGCTCATATATGAGTTACATGAAGTATCATCTAAATGATTTGCAAGGAGGACCTTGCAATGATCTGCTCAGAGACCACCAGCAGGGAGTAAAACACTTGACAACACAGACTAGGGCTTAGTCGAATCTGTGATGAAAGCCATTTTTTATTAAATTCCTCTATTTCATTTTAGTATCATAATTAAATGCCTTTTGACATCAAAATTGCAAAGGGGTTTTGACTTCTGCTCTAAAATTGAGTAGATTCTGGGTGAAAGGACTTCCATTTTACAGCGAACAAAATGTTTTTTATTTTGAAGTAGCAACACTTCAAATTTTTGATCTGTGAAATCTTGGATTTCAGTGAAATTGAAAGAATATTTTGCACTCAAGCAGGGATGCCCACAGAGTCAAGGTGTGGCAGAGTTGTCTGCACAGTGTGGGAGGCAGCACTTTCCTATCCTTTGCAGAAAGTGCACTATGGAGGGTGCTCAAAATGTTCTCCAACTTAACTGTGCACAATTTTTGTGAGATCTTATTTGTAAGAATTCACAAATCTCGAACAACTGCAGCAATTACTTTCACCCAGTGTAGTGAGTCCTGGATCTGACATAGTAACCTAGAAGCAAAAAGCTTAAAATAGACATCAATAATTTCCGATACACTTTCTTCACAGGCAACCATGGCCTAGCTGAGGAGCTCCGTGAAGGTTCAGCAATGTTCCTGGATGGCACTTTTTGAAAGAGAGTCACTATGAAACAATGAAATTACTGAAATAGATCAACACAAAATTCTGTTATTTTACGTGTTAGGTGTCCACAGCAAATAATAAATGTTGCTTATTAAGTACTTGCTATCAAAATCCTCAAGGCTCTTAAAAACATATCTGAACCAAAATGATAACAAATATGATTTCACAAAAGCCCTCTCTCATGAACTACCAAAATAAAATAATTCACTTCCACTGAAATAAGATTTTTGAGAGGTCTTCCTCTGTTAGGTCTATCCGCAAATCCTCAAAGTCTATGGGAAACTTTCCACTGACATTCAGGTTCCTATTACAGAGCACAGGGAAGGGAAATGTCCTAAATACACAGGCAACGTTTGTGCTAAAAGGAGATAAGAAACAAAACTTGCAGTTATAAAGACAGGGAAGAAAAAAGGTTAAATTCAGGGCACACCTAAGTCACAAGTCAGCTGATTATTTGTCGCTTGAACGAATAAATCAAATAGGATGCATTAGTGATGCTTTCAGTTCTGTAGCTACATATTCAAACATAGAGTTTGCATTAGAAAATCCAATAAAATATCTTTCAGGTGCAATGTGGGGTTTTTTTACAGAAGATTTTTTTGTATTTGTTATAAATAGTCATTAATCAGAGCAAAGTAGAGTGGGAAAAAAAAACCAACAGAAATGGAATATCGCTTAACAAGCCTGCAATTAGCGGACTAACAAGTTTGTTATTTTTGTACTTTTTCCCACTGTATGAGCTAACAGAATACTAGCATTAAATACAACACAGTCCCAGCAAGAGCATTGTGGTCTTTCACGACGTGCACAGCCATACTGGAAGTCTCTGTGAATTTAGCTGTTGTAGAGCTAAAATGCACTTGATGTCTTGTCCATCTCAATTTATCATGAGTCGTATGTCAAGGGCTTGGTATTGATGAAGACAGCATATGAGAAGTCATGTGCTTGGACATGTTCCAGTGTTTAAGCATACTAGGAATCTTAAGGAATTTAGTCCTATCTTGATATTTGAAGAACAATGCAAATAATATCAGATTTCAGATCCATAAGAAATACTTAACACAGATCCAAACCAGAAGAATGTACAGGTGTCTTTTCCTGATAATTTCCAAAACCACCCTGTCCCTCTACATTTCTAGTTTTTGTTCATTTGAGAAAGAAGAGGGAGGGCGAATGCTTCTTGATTAGCAAAACTAAGAAGTTGTGCAACAATCCAAAGGGAAGGTCAGAGTTCAAATTCAACATGCTGGATTGCTTGTCTCCCTCAATCCTATTCACTAAATCAGCAGCACTGAATCGCTATGACGACAGGAAGAATTTGGAAGGGGAGGAATGTTGTGCTAGTATTGAAGACAAAAAACAAATCTATAAAATTATTGTCTTAATCTCTTTCCAGAGTCAGAAGAATCTGCCCATTAAAAGAATGAATAACTTTTACCTTCACTCAAAAAGGATGAATTTGTGCTTTAAGTGTCAACTATAAATATCTATTGTTAGGTTTTGTATGATTCTAACCCAAAATCTGTGTTAGATAGGTAACTTTTCCCAGCAATAAAATGATTGTCACATAAAATATCCATTAAGATAAGCAGATATTCTCCCTGAATATTTGTGATCCAAATAACAGCATTACGAGAGCTTGCCACAAAACCAGCTAGACATTGACTGTTGCCCAGATTACCAAAAGCATTTACGCACTTAGCTTGCATTGAAAATTAGAAGATTAAATCCCTCTGAGACCCTGTACTCATTAAAAAGTCAGATCTGAAAAATAACTCTTACTGAGAAATCAGATCATATAATGAGATTAAGGCATACTCCTATTGAGAAATGAAATACTATCTCACTGAGAAATCAGCGGAGCAACCTAAACGCAGAGGCTGAAACTGTACAGTTCTTTTTTTAAAGCCTCAGCAGCCATCAAGCACTAGAACTCAGTAGTAATCCTACCTTGTCTGAGACCTTGAAAATATTAGGTACAGCTTGCGAAAACTTTTTAGACTTGTAGCCAAGCTACACACTTAGGGCATTTAACATCAACTCCCACTGGACCTAAAAAGCAGGCTCCTGACCCAGAACAAGTTAAGTTAGGAACTGAGGTTTAGCAGAGATAATGAGGTTTCTCTGGAGCTTCAGAATGACTCATTCATCCAACGCTAGAATTTATCTCCATCCATGGATCTTAGGTAATGCTACAGCATGTTTTGTTGCACTGGGTCCTGCATGGGGAAGGGGTGGAGACGGAGGCGTGGCTGAGTGATCCTTCATTCAAAACTGCAAAATTATTGTATCCTACCCCAGAGAGTGCCTGCTGCAGGAGAAATAGTGGTGAAAGTGGTCTCATTCTTCTCTCAAATGCTCTCAGACATCAGAGACTGCAAGAGCACTGTTGGTGACATAGGGGCTGTTATAGCCATTGATCCTACAGGACCACTCCTATGGGTCCATCCAGAGGGTGAGAGGGTTTAATGGTGTGCATACGGACATCTCGTGCCACAGAAGAGTCTGAGACGTGATGGCTGTACGAGGACTGAAACAATATCTGAGATCTAGGTATCTACTATCCACCTACTTCTCCAGCTCGGGCAGCCTGAAGGCTGTTTCAAGTGACTTAGCACCTTCAAGAAGAGCACCTAACTCCCTCTGATTTCAGTACCAATAACTACCTGGGTATTTCTCCTTTGGGTGTTGACACTAAGCTCTAGGAAATCAGCTTCAGCACACAGCCAGACACCTTGGCTGAGATTTACCCTACTAATTTTAAACCTTTAAATTAGACGCCTGGTCTAAACTAGCCACCAATCTCCTTCTGAAGTCCATGTGAAGAGATAAATCTGTCCATGGTGGAATTCACTCCATTTATCCTAGACATTTCTCTTAATTTATTTTGCAAGAAATTGCTTGCATACTGCTTTGCAGGAGCGATACCCTATCTCTTAGCGTGGTTTCAGCTCCTGCAGATCTCAGACTATGACTACTGAAAATATATTCAGCTACTGAACACAGAGAGGTGCCTTTGAACCACGAGTACAAGATTTTTCTCACTGTCAGCATCTTCTCAGTGTAGTCCCACATCTGAGCACACCTTGCTTGTAAATTATCAGCAGAATGAACATATTTTTAACTGATGTTTTTCTCATAGTTCAAGAGTTAAATATATTTTTCTGTGATCTGTAAGTATCAAGCTTCCATTGTCAATGAAAAATCATTCCTTGACAAGAAAACTAAAGGTCCTATGTTTTTTAAACAATTGTCTGTCTTTCCTTTTTTTTTTCCGCAGCAGACGAGATCTAGAAAGTCAGAGATGCTCTTATCCCCTAGGTTACTAAAAAGCAAATGAACACACATAAAAACAGTCTAAGAAAAAAAATCTTGAACTGAAATTGAGACACAAGGGATAATCCAAGCAGCATTTTCAATACTAACCTTGACAACCCTATGTTGTTTTACAGTACAATCTTTTCTTATATATGCAGCTGATATGCAATTCAATGTCATGTTTTTGGATGTGATAGCAAGAAATTCCAAGAATCGTTCAGCCAAAGGTAACTGTAAGTATAATATCATGTGTGGGTATAAAAACTGAAACCCGTTATTTTGTGAAGCACTTCACAGAAGATTTGAAAAATCCACCTTCCATTAGAGCCAAATTCCAACCTCAGATACACACTTGGGGCTTTCATTAAAGGCACTGGGAGCCAGAAGTACTTCATCGAGGGCAGACTTCAACCAATTTTGGTATTTATTCTTACAGAGCAACTCTACTGAAACCATGATTAGCCAAATGGAACAGAGACATGAAAGTAGTTTAGATTAACAGAGTTTGGATAAGTAGGAGAGGTTTTAGTGTTTTGTTATGCACTTTAATAGATGTGACCTTAGGCCACAAATCAGCAAGGCTCCTGGGCACGTGCATAATATTAACATGTGAGTAGCTGAGTAAAGTCAGGAGAACTCTTTTCGCTCTTAAATATAGATATATGTGTAACTACAAGGCAAAACTGGTCCCCAGTTGTGAATAAAAGGAGGACAGTGGCAACTTAAGGACTGTGTATTGCTCAGTTTTATTTTTTTTACCCCAAACACAAGCTTAAAGCAAGCACCCTAAGACAGAGACTGCTTATTTAAGAACAGGTGATCTATTTTGCCAGCCAAGTAAATGGAACTAAACCAACTAGCTTTGGGTACAGGTGAGAAAAATCTTAGACAGCAACAATTTAAAATCTCTGTGAACAGGGCTTAGAAAAGAAATCTCAACAGATCTGGAAGTGTGTGCTGAAATGCTCAGAGGAAACACATTCTCCTTCTCCTTAACCTCCAGACCAGAGCAGTGAATCCACACTGATTCTTATTCCAATTTCCAAGGAAAATCAGGTTATTGGAGGATCTATCTATATTCCAGCCTCACTCCAGTAATATTTGCATGAAGCTGTAGAGATGGCAACAATCACTACAATGTCAAATGCTGTGGTGATGAGACAATAAAGTATCTAGGATAGCTTTGCAATTTATTTTAAGTTTATATAGTGTTTTATCCTAAAAATCTCAAAATTGTCTTCCACTAATAACTATAAATTGTAAAAGATTAAGGAGCAGTAGTATGTGCTAGCAAAGGCACATGATAACCCTATGAAATCTAAAACAGGGATAATACAGAGCTGCAGCAAATCGAGCCTCCCCCCAACACTAGCTAGTAGCTTTTCCCTACAATGATTAATAAAAATAACCATTTCCTATTAGATCACCTGGATTATTTGCACTGACTCTCTAACACGTTTCGTAGGTAGGTGCAGAAGCTCTGCGTGCTGGTTCACAGCAGCGTGCACAGGGGTTCGTTTCTCCCCACACCACGATCCTTCCCCGTACGAAGCACTTGGAAGATCGAACGTGAGCCAGGAGAGTCTGTCACACTGGCATGAGGCTGGGGTATTACAGGATGAATAATCTTGATCCAGATTTTTTCAGCTTCATCTGATTAGAAAGAGGGAAAGAGTTGAAAGAAAAAAAAGAGCTCCAGTTGAAAGCAAAAAAAAAAGAGCTCCTTGTGGACATTTCCATTTGCTAACAAAAGAGATATGCGCACATATTAGCACATCTGAAGTCTGGAGAGATGGAAATTATTTTATGTTGTATTACTCCAGTCATACCAATGCTTTACTAGTAATAGTTTTAATAAAACTTCTGAAAAAAAAAAAGAAGAATCCACTATCAACCTATTATGGAAGAATAAACATCTGTGCCTTATTGGACACACACATCAGTGTGTGTTCAGTTGCATGGCAGCTTGGTTCAGTTGCATGGCAGCAACATGGTCAATCTGTCCTTTCAATCTAAACTCCCACTGTGGGACTATTGCTGGGGAGAAAGGCTATTCCTGTATTAAGGGAAAGCAATAGTGTATGTTTTAACAAATATGGGGAGACAACAGAAAAAAAAAAAAAAGGAAGTCTTTTTTGAGCCCCTATGTAAGGACCTTTTCTTGAAGCAAAAGCATGTCAAGGGAATTGGGAGCAGTGCAGTGGAAGCAAGTCAGCTGGGGGATGCAAGCAGTTGGTGTTGTTAACAACAGAACCATAACAGAGAGAGGCAATGCCTGCCCGGTCTGCGTGCAGGCTACATCCCTCACTGCCTTCAGTAGAAAGTTGATATGAAAATACACAGGAAAGCTACTTACCTGAACTAAGATGAAAACTGTAAAATATCCAGTGAAAATAAAAGCTCCTGGGACCGCAATGAAGAGAGAAGGAGGAAAAAAGCATTCATGTGGAGATAGTAGTGATGAAGAGGAGAAGCAGATAGCAGTAAGTACAGGTAACATAAGCACTCCAAAAAAAAAAAAGAACAAACAGTGGTACTTAAACAGTGCAGTGTTTTATTCCTGCACTGCTTTCATTCCGGGCCATCCTTCTGTCACTGAACTTGAGCATTTGTAAATCTGTCATGGGTCTGGATCAGGTGCAAATCTGTCACAGGTCTACAGCCCCGTGCCACTTGTTGGGGAGTGAGACAACCACGTCCACATGTTTGTGACCTCTCTCCCCCTGTCACTGCTCCCCTTGGGACTATATGCATCACTGATTCTGCCTCAAGTTTTTTGGGAGAGTGATAATAAAAAAAGCAAGAATTGGGTCCCTGAAAGTCCTCCCAGTGTGCTGCAAAATCAGCACTCTGGGGGAAACGGAGCAGAAGGAGGGAGACATGAAAACAATACTAACCCAAGAGCCATTTGTGTGAAAGACTGGAAAACCAGCTCACTACTATTGACAAAGAAATTTCTGTAATTATCTATACAGAAGAATTTAATTTTCTTCATCTTACATATCAGCCAGTGCTTTGTGATGGGGAGCATTGGTTGGGAAAGGCACAGAAACTCCGTTTTTTCCTCCTGGGTTTCTTGATAGGAATCTTAAGCAGTAGTATTCACAAATTTTATGGGGAATCTGATTATTTCATCTGACCTTCTTTTGCTGCTAATAACACTTCACAGAAGAGTCATATGTAAATGCAGGAGATCAACCCCACAGACTGCTAACCAAATGGCTCCTGAATTATATTTTGGTCCAGCCTCACAGAAAATTAGTCAATTGTTGGTCCACATAATTATGTGACATAATCTAAAAGGGAAAGCCTGTTAGCTCAAGCATTTATGTCTTAGGTAAGAAAAAATACAGTATTTCTATATATATATAATGGATGTAGAGATAGATAGATAGAAAGACAGACAGACAGGCAGAAAATAGATAGAGAGATACAACTACAGATATATTTTAAATAGGGTTTAAGAAACTGTAGGGCTGATAAAATAGTATGTTAGAAAAAATGTCTACCCTGGCAGAAAAGTCAATTAATTTTTATTATACTTGCTCAACATGCAAGATCTTAGACCTTCAGGCTACATCTGTAACATTTTATACATTATATGTACCCTGGACTGTTTTCCAGCTCAGGGGCCAACTGGCATGGACCATTCCACATCCATCTTCTCCAGATCTCCTGCCCTCCAAATCAGGATGGCTACAACCAGACCGTCTGCTGGGAATAATCCTGTTCTAATTCCTGAAATGCCTGGGAATTGCTCAGGATAGTGCTAGTTGGCACAGGCTGAAAGCATGTCACAGACTACGCCGAGTAACACTAGAAATGATAAAGTTCCAGAGCACAGGGAAAGTTCCTGTCACGGTTTGATTTACTAGTGTAGACATATCCAAGGAAAGCCCAAAAACAGGTCCTTACGTAACTTTATTGGATACAGCAGTTTCTAAGAAATGAAACATCATAAGGGTCCTGAATCTCACACGGAAAAGTATGCAGTTTTCCTGAGGCTTTTATGATCTTCAAGAGGAAACCTAGTTGCACTTTAATGAAAAATCCCCTGTAAGCGGTTCTGAGGCCCTCAGGATAAAAGAATATAAATATTTTACATAGCACCACGCTTCACAGATGTAGTGCTGCACACTGCTGACCTGTGATAGTGTAATATATGTAGCTAAACCATAATTCTTAGATTGGCCATGTATTGCCAACACAAATGCACATCTGAGCTCTTCAGTTGTCTCTCAAGGAAGTGTGATCAATTTCATTTTATGGGAGAAGAAACTAAAATAAAGAACACACTAAGTTTTGTGTGTAGAAATTCAGAGGCCTTGCCTCCATGCCACAAGAGATCTGGGCACCCTCAAACCCCAGTTCCACCTGAGTCTCCTGTTACCCTCAAAAGTGTAACCCACCTCAACTGCCTAGAACATGTCAAACTTGGGAGCAGAAATGTCGAGTCTCAACTCAGAGCTTTAACTACAGGAGAAGCTTCCTGCTATCTTCCTCTCTCTGAGATTTTAGAAAGAAACAAATGTCACAAGTAGTTTGCAAACAAATGTTAAAACACTGTCATTTCTAGTATTCTGTATAACTGGAGCAACAGCCCAGAACTGGCTTCAGTCTCTGACAACTTCCATGAAAGAAATGGCACTGTAGAAATAGGGTACTTCACACCGAGTGTGGAAGTCAGACTCCTGTAAGCAGGATCTTATCCAGGCGAAGCCCCATCCTGCCATCTCTCATCCATCTCACCCAAGAACACACAAGTACTATTTGTTATCCTCCTTTTCAGCCTGCACAGCTATGTTTTTTCTGGCTTGTATCCACACAGGGAAAATATAACAAAGGAAAAGTCAAGGATGGATTATAGCTCTGAAAGAGATTTAATGACAAACACATTGGCATTTTCTCTTTTATTGTTACATTTCATTTTACCAATTTCATTATAGCATTCTGCTAGGTGACATGCTGGACTTTGTT